>PVJS01020045.1:0-33046 GCA_004027185.1 Glis glis | reverse complement strand
GGAGGCTGAGACAGGAGGATCACAGGTTCGAGGACAGCCTCAGCAAGTAGTGAGACTTGAATCAACCTAGCGAGACCCTGTTTCCAAATAAGAAATAAAAATCAGGCTGGGAGTGTAGCTCGAAGGTAGAATGCCTCTGGGTTCAATCCCCAGTACCACACACACACACACACACACACACACACACACACACATACAAAAAGAGCTGGGTCATTTCCCCTCCCCTTGGCCCTGGGCTGGCCTCTGACTCATGGGTGGTTAGGAACAATCACAGAACCTTCCTCCTGGTTCTTGATCTCTTGAGAACCTGTCTGCCATGTTGAGAGGAGGCCCAGGCCTGGCAACACACATGCAGTTCCTGTCATAGGCCCCACTGAGGGCTCAGCCGGCATGAACCACCTGGCATGAGTGAAGGGGCCATTAGGTGATTCCTCCCTGTATTTAAGACAGTCAGTGACACCAAGAAGAGCAGAGACCACTGTTCCACAGAGTCCAGCCCTGGTGCAGTCTCCTGGGCAGAGCAGAGTTGCCATGGCTTTGAGACTTGAGGTGGGTGTGGGAGCGGTTGTTATGCTGCAGGATTACCCAGGGCAAGCCCCACTGAGGGTCCTGGTGCAGCCTGCTGGCCACTGTGGCTCCTTCCCTGGATCCCTCTGTGTGGGCTCCGTGCAGTTGTCCCTGCAGGTCTGGTATATGAACGCTCAAGTGCTCACCTGAGCCCAAGAAGGCCTTCAGGTGGCACTATGGGCCTCTCCCAGCCTCATCTTCCCCTAATGTAAAGTGAGTTCTGAAACCAGCTCCATGGAACTGCTGTGGCTTCCAGAACGTTCTGTGGTGAAGTGTGAAGCAGTCTGGTCTTTTGCCATGGTCGTGTGTGTCCATTGGGTTCTTCATGCTCAGACACTTTAGCTCTGGAGCACCATGGGCACACTGTTCCAGGAATAACTGATTTTATCCACAGATGCAGAGCTTTTATCAAAGAAACACTTTCTTCTATTATATCTTTGAGAAAATTTTTCCTATTTGTTTTATTCTCCTTGCAGGAAATGTCAATACCATCTGCCATGCAACCAGCTGGCCTATCTCCTGAGCCTCTCATTTTCTCTCTGACTCTAGTCCACTCTGCACAGTGCCTCTGCTGCTGGCCACACTGAGGAGGGCAAAGCCTCTGCTTGGGGGTGCTGGGCAGCAGGAGCTCTTGGCCACCCATGCTCCATCCTTTTCCAGCTCATGTTTGGCTGGAGAATCCAGGCTCTCCTTGGGTAATACTACTACTCATGAGGTATCCCAGGCCTGGACCATGTTCAGTAGGGTTGACATTTTCTCTTTCCTGCCATCTACACCCCTTGCTGTGTTTTTTAAGAAGTGTATATCCTACTGCTGCTTCTAATGTGGTTTCCCTGTGTCTAAGGATTTGAACCTTTCTCCCATTGTCTCCTAGGAAAAGACATACTGGAAGGTGGTGGGTAGATAAGCACTGAGTGAGTCTAATGAGCAGCGTCTCCCCAGTCTCCTGAAGACTGGCTGAGTATTCTGGAAGAATGCTCAGTGTCTCTCTGGCTTGGTTTCTTATCATAAAATGGGATGGAAACTATTCACAGGGCTGTTAAGAGACAACGATGTAAAGATGTCTTTGAAGACCTTCTGGCAGAGGAAGGCCCCCATCAATGCCAGCTCTTCTCTTGACATCAGTCAGGATGGGATGGGTGGTAGGGAGGTAACAAGCATCCCCCATATCTCAGGGCTAGTAAACAATAAAGGTTTACTTCTCACTCATGCCCTGTGTCCTCTGGGTAGCCAAGGGCTTCTGCTGCCCACCACCCCAGAAACCCCAAACAGAAGTTTTACCCTCCAAAATGTGACCACCAGCAGAGGCACTGTGTAGAGTGGGCTTGGGAGCTGTGCAGAGCAATGACACACCTCCATCTAGAAGTCATCCTGCCTCTGGGGAGGACAGGGCCAGGGAAGAAGACGGGATCTTGGCTATCCCAGCCAATGGACTCAGAACATGTGCTGAGTGGCCACCCTGGACCTGCGTCACCTGTGATGCATGGGGCTGTGCTGTATCCAGCAGCTGAGCATTTCACCACTGACCTGTGTGTGGTAGACTCTGCACCACCAGTTCTGGGGCTGCGCCCCTTCTGTGTCTGCCTTCTGCAGGGCTCACTGTCTGCCCCTCGGGAGACTCCACAGCAGGACCTTGTCTGGCAGGCAGCCTGGTTACTCCCAGGAGTGAGCTGGGGGTTGGCCCACCTTTACCTCTGTCCAGGGCTGTGTCCAGGCTGGAGGATTAGGCTAGGTCTGAGGAAGGGCCTCCCAGCTGGCTTTGAGGGTGTGGAAAACAGTTTTAGTTTCTTCCCTTAAAAAGTGATCAAACCACCCCAGGGCTGGGAAGTTCTTAAACAGGGTCCCAGAAGCACTACCATAAAGGGAAGAATAGATAGTTGGCCTATATCAAAATTAAGATTTTACTGTTCACCAGAAGACATTTGTAAGAGAATGAATAGGTGAATCAGAAACAATGTCTTCAACATAGATATCCAGGTAAGGACTTGCATCCACAATCTACAAAGAACTCTTACAAATCAATCAGAAAAAGACAATTTAATTTTAAAAATGTACAGGCAACATGGGGGAGGTCATTCAAAGGCCAAAAAATTATAAGAAGATGCTCAACCTTGTGAATCGTCTGGGACATGCAGATCCAAACTACATAGAGAGCACACTCCCAGAATATCTAACATGAAAAACACGGGGGTCCCATCTCCAATAGGAATAGAAAAGAATGTGGGGCCCCTGTTGGCTTACCCTGGCAGGGGGATGCCATGTTGTGCAACCACATGAGCATTTCCTGAAGTCAGAGAGTGCATCTGTGACCCAGCATCTGCACACTTCCAAGAATGTACCTGTCAGAAATGGGTTCAGATGGTCACCAGAAAACACATACAAGAATGCTCCTCCAAACACCATGCAAAGCAGCCCAAGCTGGAGGCAACCTGATGTCTGTCCACAGTAGAATGGAGACCCAGCAAGGTCACTCCCACCACGGAAGACTCCACAGCTGAGAGTCCACGGTCCACAAGCACATGCAACAGGCCAGTGAGGCTGGGCACACTACAAGAGGGAGAAGCCAAAGGAGGCTTTCTCTGGCTCTTCCCACAGAAGGCACCAATGGAGCAAAAGGGGGTGTGCCTGTGACTGTCTCCGTTAGCGCCTGGGCCCTTGCTATAGGACAATGGCAGTGGTCCCTTGTGAGGCAGACCCCACCTGCCTGCTGTCCAGAACCACCTTTCTGTGGGTCAGGTGCATGCCACACACGGGGGCTGACAGATGGAAAGGAGCGCATGCCTATTACCGCTCCCTCCCCTCTTGCTCCCCAGCCCCTGGAACCACGGTCCACACTCTGGATCTGCCGCTCTGGACACTTTGGTGCCTGGCTTCTTTCATTTAGCATAGTGTTTCCAAGGTTCATCATGTTATATCAGATATCCGTATTTCTTTTTTTGCATGGATAATATTCCCTTTTATGGCTATGCCACAGTCTGTTCACTTGCCCACCAGTGCGTATTTGGTGTCTTTTTGTTTCTCTCAAGTATGTGTGATGGCCACAGGAGCAAGCCCACCCATGCATCCCCTCACTCCACAAGTAGGTGAGAGCCAGCATAAGCGAGGCACAGCAGAACCCAGGGTGTATGTGCTCCGCACCCTCTCCAGGAGCCCCCGTCACACTACCCGTTTGTGAAGCCATGACTCAGTGGTTTTGACATATGGGCAGGATGGTTTTGGCTCTCCTGGCACTGGGGGTTGTCTGATAGCTCCATGCCTCCTCCGTTGGGGTGTCATGAGACACCTAGGATGGCATTGCCCTGTGTCCTCTGGGTAGCCAAGGGCTTCTGCTGCCCACCACCCCAGAACTCCCAAACAGAGGTTTCACCCTCCAAAGTGTGAGCACCAGCAGAGGCACTGTGTAGAGCGGGCTAGAGAGCTGTGCAGAGCAATGACACACCTCTGTCTTGAGGTCATGCTGCCTCTGGAGAGGACAGGGCCAGGGAAGAAGTCACATGGTACTTTATGTTTAACATTCTGAGAAACTGCCAAACCATTTTCCAAAGCAGCTGCACCATCTTACATTCCCATTGGCAACATTCAAGGTTTGCTAATTTCTCCACATCCTTGTCAACATATTTTATTCTCCAACTTTTTTCTTGTAACCATCCTATTGTGGTTTTGATTCTTATTTCTCTGAGGACAAATGTCAAGCATCTTTTCATGTGTTTATTGGTTATTTGTGCATCTTCTTTGGAGAAATGTCTATTTTTTTTTTTTTGCAGTACTGGGGATTGAACCCAGGGACATTCTACCTCTGAGCTACACACCCAGCCCTATTTTTTATTCTTTATTTGGAAACAGGGTCTCACTGAGTTGCGGAGGGCCTCACTAAATAGCTGAGGCTGGCTGTGAACCTGCGATCCGCCTGTCTCAGCCTCCCAAGTACTGGGATTACAAGTGTGTGCCACCATGCCTGGCGAGAAATGTCTATTCTAATCCTTTAATCATTTTTAATTGGGGTATTTGTCTTCATATTCTAGGTACTAAATGTTTATCAGATATATAATTTGCAAATATTTTTACCCATACTGTGATTAGTTGTGGAGGCTTCACTAAGTAGCTGAGGCTTGCCGTGAACCCAGATCCTCCGGTCTCAGCCTCCCAAATACTGGGATTACAAGCGTGCGCCATGACGGGCTCCACTTCGTTCTTTTACATGTGGATATCTGGTTTTCCCAACATCATCTGTTGCTGTTCTCCTTTCCATTGAATTGGTTTTGGTGCCTTTGTCAAAAATAATTTGACCATATATGCAAATATTTCTGGGCTCTCTATTCCATTGACCTATATGAATATTTATTACTGCATTCTTGCAGTATTACTGCATGCTTTATAGTAAATTTATACTGCATTAACAGATTGTTGATCACTGCGGCTTGGTAGTTTTGAAGTCAGGAAGCATGAGTCTTCCAGCTTTCTTATTCTTTTCAAGATTATTTTGGCAAATTGGAGTCCCTTGATATTCCACATGAATTTTTGTATGAGTTCTTCTATTTCTGTAAAAACTTTATTGAGATTTTGTAGGGATTGCATTGAATCTGTAGCTCATTCTGGGTAATATGAACACTTATAGTCATCCAGTTTATGAACATGGGATGAGCTTCCATTTAATTATGTATTTTTTTTTTTTGTGTGTGTGTGTGTGTGTGTGTGTGTGTGTGTGACTGGGTGTTGAACCCAGGGGTGTACTATCTGAGCTGCACCCTCAGCCCAATTTTATTTTGAAACAGGGATTCACTAAATTGCCAAGGCTGGCCTTGAACCTGCAATCCTCCTTTCTCAGCCTCCCAAGTACTGGGATTACAGGTGTGTACCACCATGCCTGGCTCTAATTATGTCTTCTTTAATATTTTTCAGGAATGTTTTGTAGTTTTAATTGTGTAAGTCTTTTGCTCCTTTGGTTAATTCCTAAGTATTTTATTTTTTAAAACAATTGTAAGTGGAATTATTTTCATAATTTCCTTTTCAGATCGTTGTTAATATATAAAAATCCTACTGATTTTTGTGTGTTGACTTTATATTCTGCTAATTTGCTGAATTCATTTGTTTCTACAGTTTAAGTCTGTGTATTTGTGCATGTGCGCACATGTGTATAATCTTTTTTTTGAGGTACTAGGGATTGAACCCAGGGTCATTCTACCTCCTAGCTATACCCTCAATTTATTTATTTATTTATTTATTTATTTATTTATTTGTTTGTTTATTATCTATCTATTGTTTTGAAACAGGGTCTCGCTAGATTGCCTAGAGTCTCACTGTGCAGCTGACGCTGTCCTTGAACCTATGATCCTCCTATCTCAGCCTCCCGAGTACTGGGATTACAGGTGTGTGCCACCATGCCCGGCCCCTGTGTATAATCTTTAGGATTTCTACATAGAAGATTTATCATCTGCAAACAACAATTAACAATTTAATTTCTTCATTTACAATTTGGATCCCTTTCATTTTTCTTGCCTAATTGCTCTGCTAGACCTTCTGGTCCTATGTGGAATAGAAGTGGAGAAAGCAGGCCTCTTTGCCTTGCTCTTGATCTCAGAGGAAAAGCATCAGTCTTTCATTACAGGGCTGTGTGATGCAGGTTTCTCACATGTGACTTTTATTACACTGATGCAGTTTCCTTCTATTCCTAGGTTGCAAGAGGGTTTTAAAGATTATTATGAAAGTGTGGACTTTGTTAAATGCTTTCTGCACACAAGTTAAAATCATGTGAGGTTTTCCCACATTCTGTCAGTGGGGTGTATTATATTGATCTGTTTCCATGGATCCTAGCATTCCAAAATAAGGCACACTTAGTCATCGTGTATATTTCTCTTAAGATGCTGTGGAATTTGGATTTTTGCATCTATATTCTTCAAGGATATCAGCCTGTGGTTTTCTTTTCCTGTAGTGCTTTTGTCTGGATTTAGTGTAAGAGTAATGCTGACCTCCTAAAACAAGTTGCAAAGTGTTCTTCTTCAATTTTTTGGGAAAATTTGAGGATTGGTATGACTTCTTTAAATGTTTGGTAGAATTCACCAGTGAAGTCCCCAGGTTCAGGCTTGTCTTTGATGGGAGACTTTATTACTAACTCAAACTCCACATCAGCAATAGGTCTGTTTTGATTTTCTATTTCTTCATTTTAGTCTTGGTTTTGGTGTTTCTATGAATTTGTTAATTTTATTGAGATTATCCAATTTATTGGCATTCAATCATTTATAGTACTCTTCTAATCCTTTTTATTTCCGTAGAATCAGTAATAATGTCTCCACTTTCATCACTGATTTTGGTAATTTGAGTCTTCTCCCTCTGTCTTAGTACAGCTAGCCAAAGGTTTGTCAATTCTGTTGGTCTTTTCAAAGAACCAACTTTTGGTTTCATTGACCTTCTCTATTGTTTTTCTATTATTTCTTTCAGTTATCTTCACTCTGATCTTTAGTATTTCTTTCCTTCTGTTAGCTTTTTTTAGTTTGTTCTTCTTTTTCTAGTTCTTTATTTGTAAAGTCAGGATTGTGTAAAATTAAGCTGTGATTTGAAATCTTTCTTATTTGTAAGTGTTCATAGCTATAAATTTCTCCATTACTACTGTTTTTACTGTGTCCCATAAATTTTGGTGTATTGTTTTCATTTCCATTCACCTCCAAGTATTTTCTTATTCCTTTGTGATTTCTACTTTGATCTGTTGGCTGCATAAGAGTGTGTTAACTTCCATAAATTAGTGAATTTGTCAGTTTCACTTGTTAGTTCCCCTTATTGTATAAGATAGATTTTAGGTTATATGCCTTTTAAAAACGATTGAAAAGCCGGGCGTGGTGGCACACCCTTGTAATCCCGGTACTTGGGAGGCTGAGACCGGGGGATCTGGGTTCGAGGCCAGCCTCAGCTACTTAGTGAGGCCCTCCGCAACTTTGTGAGACCCAGTTTCAAAATAAAGGATAAAAAATAGGGCCAGGGGTGTAGCTCGGAGGTAGAATGCCCCTGGGTTCAATCCCCGGTACCGCAAAAAATAAATAAATAAATAAAAACAATTGAAAGCCGGGCGTGGTGGCACACACTTGTAATCCCAGTACTTGGGAGGCTGAGACAGGAGGATCGTGGGTTCGCGGCCAGCCTCAGCTACTTAGTGAGGCCCTCTTGCACCTTAGTGAGACCCTGTTTCCAAATAAAGAATAAAATAGGGCTGGGGGGGTGTAGCTTGGAGGTAGAATGCCCCTGGGTTCAATCCCTAGTATCACACACACAAAAAATGATTGAGACTTAATTTGTGTCCTAACCTATAGTCTAATCTGGAAAATGTCCTATATGTACTTGAGAAGAATGGCATGCTGTTGATGAGCAGAATGTTCTGCTTAAGTCTGTTAGGTCTAGTTAGTTCATTTGGTCACTGAGGTCCTCTGTGTCCTTACTTATCTTCTGTCTGGTTCTAACCACTTTTCAGGATGGAGTACTGAAGTCTTTATTACTATTTCTTCCTTCAATTTGGTCAACTTTTGGTTCATATATTTTGATGGTTTGTTAACAGGTATTTGTAACTGTTACACTTTCTGCTGTATTCATCTTGTTATTAAAATAATACAATCCAGCCAGGCGTGGTGGTGCATACTTGTAATCCCAGTACTTGGGAGGGTGAGACAGGAGGGCCGCAGGTTTGCAGCCAGTCTCAGTTACTTAGTGAGGCCCTCCGCAACTTAGTGAGACCTTGTTTCAAAATAAAGAATAAAAAATAGGGCTAAGGGTTTAGCTCAGAGGTAGAATGCCCCTGGGTTCAATCCCCAGTACCGCAAAAAAAAAAAAAAATTACTGTCCGTCCAGGTGTGGTGGTGTACGCTTGTAATCCCAGTACTTGGGAGGAGGATTGCAGGTTTGGGGCCAGCCTCAGCAACTTAGTGAAGCCTTCTGCAACTTATTGAGACACTGTTTCCAAATAATAGGGATGGGGGGTAGTTTGGAGGTAGAATGCCCCCAGGTTCCAGCCTCAGTGCCACAAAAAAAAAATAATAATAATACTGTCCATCTTTCTCTTGTAAGTTTTAAAGTTTATTTTTGTGGCTAATAATATAGCTACCCCTGCTATCTTTTGGTTACTATTTACATGGAATATCTTTTTCTATCTCTTCACTATAAATCTATTTGTGTCTCTTTGTATGTGATGTGAGTCTCTTGTAGACAGCATATAGATGGGTGGGTAGGGTACTGAGGATTGAACCTAGGGGTGTTCTACCTCTGAGCTACAAACCGAGACCTACTTTATTGTTTATTTTGAAACAGGGTTTCACTAAATTGCTGAGGCTGGCTATGAACCTGTGATCCTCCTGTCTCAGCCTCCCAAGTACTGAGATTATAGGTGTGCACCACTGTGCCTGTCTGGACTTTTTTTGTGTCTCATTTCCTGCATTATTTTTTCTTCATGTTTATTTTTTTCATTGAAATGTTTAAATTCCTTTCTCACATCCTTTCATGTATACTCTATAGCTATTTTCTGTGTGGTGACCATGGGGAATACATTTAGCATCCTAAAGTTATAGCACTCTAATTTGAAATTGTACCAGTTTAACATAAATAACACACAAACTCTGCTCCTTCTGCCTCTTTCAATTGTTGATGTCACAGACTTACGCCTTCATACACTCTGTACTTAAAAACATAGTTTGTGAGCCAGGTGTGGTGGTGCACGCTTGTAATCCCAGTACTTGGGAGGCTGAGACCGGAGGATCTGGGTTTGCAGCCAGCCTCAGCTACTTAGGCCCTCCACAACTTAGTGAGACCCTGTTTCAAGATAAAGAATAAAATAAATAAGGCTGTGAATGTAGCTTGGAGGTAGAATGCCCCTGGGTTCAATCCCCAGTACCACACACACACACACATAAACTAAAGGTACAATGCTAGTTTTGACTAATTACTGTTTTTTAATGTATTAAGACTCTCAGTCATTTATACCACAAAGGAATAGTAGAGTTACAAGCCATCGTTACAATGATGTTTACTTTCACAACTGCCCCTGTATTTACTTTTACTAAGACCTATTTCTTCATACAGCTTCCAGTTGGCATCTTCTACCCTTTCATGCAATACTGCAGCCTCCTGTTATTGCAGGGCAGGTCTAGTGGTGATGACGCCCTCAGCACTTGCTCGATGTCTGATTCTTTCTTCTGCCTGCTCAAGTCTGCCTTTGGTTCCCTCTAGTGAATTTTCATTTTCATTATTGTACTTTTCAGCTCCAGAATTTCTTTTCTCTGTAGAAAGAAAGAAGGCCAAAATCTGGACATTGGGATCTAATCAGATTTTAGTCTGGAAATCAGATTTTCCTTCCCCAAGGTTTGCTGTTTTTTGTTATTGCTGATGTTTTATTATTTATTTATTTTTGTGGTACTGGGGATGGAACCCAGGGGCATTCTACCTCCGAGCTACACCCCCAGCCCTATTTTATTCTTTTATTTTCAAACAGGGTCTCACTAATTTGCAGATGGCCTCACTAAATTGCTGAGGCTGGCCACGAACGTGTGATCCTCCTGTCTCTGCCTCTCAAGTACTGGGATTACAAGCGTGTGCCACCATGCCTGGCTGATGTTTTGCTTTATTTGATTTATTGTGGGCTGTCTCCATTTCAAGGATCTGTGGTAGGTGCAAACTCAAGGTCTTCTCAGGCCATTTCTGAGCCTGCACTTTTCCCTGGGCAGGCACGGTCACATTTTAACTTTCCCCACATATGTGGCTACTTTTGAATATTCTACTAGTCTTTAATGTTTGACCCCTAAAGGGAAAAAGAGAAAAATGGAGAGGGAGGAAGGGCACTGGCCCTCTAATGCCCTCGGAGTCACTTCGGCTGTAGTGGAGGAGAGCTGCAGCAACCAGTGGAGGCAGAATGGCCACGCCTCTGCCCCTCTGTGACTAGAAGCAGCAGTTAGGCCAGAACACAGATCCCACAGAACTGGAGGACAGGGGCTTTTTTTTTTTTTTTTTTTTGGAACTGGAGATTGAACTTAGGGGCATTCTACCTCTGAACTACACCCCCATCCCTATTATTTGGAAACTGTGTCTCACTAAATTGCAGAAGGCCTCACTAAGTTACTGAGGCTGGCCGCGAACCTGCAATCCTCCTCCCAAGTACTGGGATTACAAGCGTATACCTGTTTTGAAACAGGGTCTCACTAAATTGCTGTCTTGTTAAGTTCCTGAGGTTGGCCTTGAACCTGCGATCCTCCTGTCTCAGCCTCCCAAGTACCGGGATGACAGGCATGCACTACCACGCCTGGTATCCAGGTCCTTTTTGCTACTCTGGCTCCTACAGGTCATGTGCAAACTGCTCCAGGAACATATGTCCAGTTGCCTGTCATGGGACTGGTGGTGACAAATGGGTAACAGCTATTACATGGAAATTAATTGCAGTTTACTGTCCAAGCCTTCCCCAGGAATTTTAGTCCTTCAACAGGCTCCAGAATGCCAAAATAGTTACATCAGCCAGATTCTCCAATACAGCTGGTGTCCAAGTGGAGAGACAGGTTCCTGGTGCTTCTGACCCCCCATGTTCCCAGAATCCTCTTTACTGTCTTTTTCATGTCCTATGCCACTGACTTTAAGTGATGTTAGTCAGTTTTTCATGAGGAAAAAACCTTAAAGGAGGAAAGATTTATTTTGGCTCACAGTTTCAGAGGTTCAGTATGTGGCTGGTGGGCTCCATTACTTTGGGCCTGAGGCAAGGCAAAACAGCATGGCTGAAGGGTGTGATTGAGGAAATCTGCTGACCTCACAGTAGCCAGGAAGCAGAGAGAGAAGTGGGGGGCCAAGACAAGATACAGTTTCCAAGGGTGCGCTCCCAAGGACCCACTCCCTTCAATTGTTCCTCCTGTTACAGTCTCCTCCAATTCCCAACAGTCCATTTGAGTTACGAAGCCTTAATGAATTAATCCACGGATGAGATCAGAGTTCTCACGATCTAACCACCTCACCAAAGCCCCACCTCTGAACATGCTGCATTGGGACCAACCTTCAACACATGAGCCTCTGGGGACATGTCAGATCCAAACCATAACAACAATACTCTTTTCTTTCTTCATGTGGGTTGAAGTTACTGTCTTGTATTGTTTCAGTCTAAAGTACTCCCTTTAGTATTTCTTGTAGGGCAGGTTTCCTAATGATAAATTCAGTTTTTGATTACCTGGAAATGCCTTAATTCCACCTTCATTTCTGAAGGGTAGTCTTTTCAGATACAGACTTCTTGGCTGACAATAACTTTTTTTCTGTCAGCACGTTGAGTGTCACTGTACTGCCTCCTGTCCTCCATGGTTTTTGTGAGCAGTCAGGCCTTAAATCTAATGAGGATGCCTCATACATGAAGGTTTGCTTCTCTCCTGCTGCTTTCAAGATCCTCTGCTCCTGGCTTTGACTAGTTAATTATAATGTGCCTAAGTGGATCTCCTTACTTAGAATTGGTTGGGCATCTTGGAAGTATAGGTTGTTTTTCATCAACTTTGGGAAGTTTCAGCCATTATTTCTTCAGATAATCTTTCGATCCCTTTGTTTCCCTTCTTTCCTCCTGGGACTTCAATTATGCAACTGTTCACGTGTTTGTTGGTGGCCCACATGTTTCTGAATCTTATTCATTTTTCACCATTCTCTTTTCTTTCCCAGACTGGATAATCTGAATTGACCTATTTCCTTTTTGTGGACTCGTTTGCTTGTTCAAATTGTTGAGTCCCTCTAGTGAACTTTTCAATTCAGTTATTATAGTTCTCAACTCCAGGATTTCTATTTGGTTCTCATTTGTAATTTCTACCTTTTACTGGTATCTCTATTTGCTGAACATCTCTGTGTGTGTGTGTGTGTGTGTGTGTGTGTGTGTGTGTGTGTGTATGTGTGTGTGTGTGTGAGAGTTACTGGGGATTGAACCCTGGGGTATTCTACCTCTGAGCTATACCACCAGTCCTATTTTTAATTTTAAAACAGAGACTCACTAAGTTACTGAGGCTGGTCTCAAAAATGCAATCCTCCTGTCTCAGCCTCCCATGTACTGGGATTACAGGCATGTGCCACCATTCCTGGCTGAACATCACTGTTATAATTTAATTGTTTAGAAATGGCTTCCTTTAGTTCTTTGAACATACTTCAGACTGTTAAAATCTTTCTCTAGTATGTCTGACATCTGAATTTCCTCAGTGACAGTCCTTATTGATCACTTTCTTCCTTCCATGTATGGGTCATACTCCCATGTTTTTCCATGTCTCATAATTTTTGGTTGAAAACTTAAAAACTTGACTACTATAATTCGGCAATTCTGGAAATCAAATTCTCCCCCCTCCTCAGGGTTTATTGCTATTTCTGTTTGCTGTAATTTATTTATAGAGACTTCTGAATTCTGTAAAATCTGTATTCTTTGCCATGTGTGGCCACTAAGTCTCTTCTTGGTTAACTCAGTGGGCAGTTAATCATTGGACTGAGTTTTCCTTAAATGCCTGGAACCAATAAATCTCCCAGCCTTTGTTGTGGGCTCTCCATGTATGTTGGGGCATATTTTTGATACTGAGCCAGGCAGTTAACAACTCTACATTAGCCCTCACTTCCTGATCCTCAAGGTCAGAGTGAGAGCCCAGGCCCTCCCAGGTCTTTGCTGTGCATGCACACAGCCCTGGCAATGTGTGTCTTCTAGATTCCTGGGGCAATGTTGTAATTTTTCAAAGTTTCCCGGAGACATCCCATTTCCCAAGTTTCCTTTTAGGTTATTTTATTAGTCTATTATTTGGCCCAACTGTTAGCCACCACCTTGGGCAACTGCAACATTCACCAATTGTCTGTAGTTATTTTCAATAGTCACTGGGGAAAGGCTTTTCATACTGGGTGAGCTCTGAATCATGTCAAATGCAGACAGCTTCCCAGTGTGGGGTCTTCTAGGGAAGCATGAGATAGGCCAATTAATGACAACTTTCTGAAAAAAGAGACTTTGAAAGAGCTCCAGCACTATTCTGTACAACCCAATGGCTACCAGGCTATGGTTCCACCACAAATGCAGGTTGTTAGTTTCCAAGGCTACTACCGAGCTGGAGAGAAGGGGGTGGGCCTCTCCCCCAAACACAAAGCTTGCTGTTTTTACCAAAAATTTCCTATTTTCTTGATAAAAACAAAAGCTCCCCACAGACTGCTGCAAGCCTTTGGTTAATTTACAGAGTGCTGGAAAAAATCTGTTATGACATTTTGCTGGTTTTATTATTGCTTTTGTCAGGTAGCTAGTTAGACATAAGCAGATAGGGTAGAATGGGATGGGGATCTAAAGCACCTGAGAAAAGAAATTAAACAGGCCCTTTAATTTTTTTCTTTTTTTGGTACTAGGGATTGAACCTAGGGGCATTCTACCTCTGAGCTACACCTCCAGCCCTATTTATGTATATATGTATGTATATATGTATATATGTATGTATGTATGTATGTATGTATGTACTGGGGATTGAACCCAGTGAGTTCTACCTCTGAGATACACCCCCAGCCCTATTTTATTTTTATTTTATTTTATTTTTTTCTGGTACCGGGGATTGAACCCAGGGGCATTCTACCCCGAGCTATACCCCCAGCCCTATTTTTTTATTCTTTTTTTTTTACTTTTTTTATTTTTTGGTGGTACCAGGGATTGAACCCAGGGGTATTCTACCTCCGAGTTACACCCCAGCCCTATTTTTTTATTCTTTATTCTGAAACAGGGTCTCACTAAGTTGCAGAGGGTCTCACTAAGTAGCTAAGGCTGGCCACGAACCTGGATCCTCCTGTCTCAGCCTCCCAAGTACTGGTATTATAGGCGTGCACCACCATGCCTGGCTTTTATGTTTATTTTATTTTTGTTATTATTATTATTATTATTATTATTATTATTTTGCGGTACTGGGGATTGAACCCAGGGGCATTCTACCTCCAGGCTACACCCCCAACCCTATTTTTTATTCTTTATTTGGAAATAGGGTCTCACTAAGTTGCAGAGGGCCTCACTAAGTAGCTGAGGCTGGCCACGAACCCGGATCCTCCAGTCTCAGCCTCCCAAGTAGTGGGATTACAAGCGTGCACCACCACGCCTGGCTTATTTTTTATTTTGAAACAGGGTTTTGCTAAGTTGCTGAGGGCCTTGCTAAATTGCCGAGGCTGGCCTTGATCCTGCAATCATCCTGTCTCATCCTTCCAAGTACTGGGACTACAGACATGCACTGCCACTCTCAGCTAAACAGATCCTTTTAAATAAAAATAGCTGTGGGTAGAAAACTACAACTATATCAGAAAGCTAAACTCCTTGTAGAGCTTCACTTAGACCCTCTTCTCATGGGAAGGGGCAGAGACAACATTGAGTCACAAAATATCCTCTCCAGGAGGGAAATGGTGGAGACAACTAGACTCACAAAGGTGCATGCAGGGTACTAAGTTGTGGCAGGGGAAGGCGGTGGGGGGGGGATAACGACCTCCTCCAATGCATATGCAGTAGGGGGAAAGGTTTCCAGGCTGAATAAGACTCACTATATGGAAGAATCCATGCTGTTTTCCACTCCTGGAAATGGACCACTTCAGACCATCTCTCTGGAACATAACTCCTTTGTCCCACACTGGGCTTTTTTTTTTTTTTTTTGTACTGGGGATTGAACCCAGGGTCCTTCTACCTCTGGGCTACACCCCAGGTCTATATTATTTTTTATTTGGAAACAGGGTCTCACTAAGTTGCTGAGGGCCTCACTAAGTAGCTGAGGCTGGCCTTGAACCTGCGATCCTCCTGTCTCAGCCTCCCAAGTACTGGGATTACAGCATGCGCCACCACATCCAGCTCCACACCATTTTTGACCCCAGAAAGTGGCTGTTCCAGATGCTATTCTCTGGATCATAAACACCCTCCTCCCCTCCTCCTTTTATCACTGCCCTCCTTTCAGGGTATCATCGCTGCTTTAAATAAAACCTCTTCTATATCCCCATTTGTGCTTTTTTGTGTGAATGCTTTCCATGCAAACAAGCAATACCCAAGGTGCTGCCATGATATTTATACTGAGGAGAAACTCTACCCAGTAATACTTCAATGAGGAGAGAGTTCTCAGAAGTCCTTACTCTGCCATTTTTTGCTGAGGTCTTGGCATCTTATTTTGAAAGAAAAAAGAGACACTGGCAAATGCTACTGAAAATAGACAGGCCCACATTTAGGGAAGGTAGGCTGTTGCACAGTGGAGGAAAACTGTAGGGCAGAAAGCACCCACAGACCCTCCTCCAGGCCTGTGGCTCATCGGGCACAGCTGCCTCCTTGTGAGACCGTGAGACCGGCAGCAGGGCTGTGCTACCTTGGGAAGGAGGGTCTGCGTTCACTGAGCCTCTTGCAAACCAGACTTGGTCTCAGTGGTCACAGTACAGAGGGGGCCAACTGGGGACGCTGAGAAGAGCAGGTGGGAATGCGCTGTGGCTCGGCTCACTTCCACCTTCCTTCTAGGTGCTTTCCCAGATTGCAGCGGCCATGAAGTGGAACCTAGAACTTGGTTTCAGGACCCAGTGCAGACCCTGAATCAGAAATGCTCAGTGAAACCTGACCCTGAATGGAGGCACGGGTAGGAGGGAGAAGCAGGGCAGTGTCACCTGTGGGGAAGGTTCTCTGCAGCTCTGGAGATTGTCCCTGAAAGCTCTGTCCAGAGTCTGCCTTCAGCCTGCTAAGAAGAGCCACTTAACACCCTGCAGCAAATCCCTGCCTGCTTATTCTGGTTGGAATGGATCTCCTTCTCTGAAGGAGCCCTGGTAAAAAATAAAACCATTGTGTTCACTTTCACAGCACATATAACAAAATTGGAACAATACAGAGAAGATTAGTATGGCCCCTGCACAAGGATGACACACAAATTTGTGAAGCATCCCATATTTTTAAAACTGGGCATGGTAGCTCAACGCCTGTAATCCCAGTACTTGGGAGGCCGAGACAGGAGGACTGCAGGCTCAAGGCCAGCCTGAGCAATTTAGCAAGACCCTGTCTCAAAGAATAAAAAGGCTGGGGGTGTAGCTTAGTGGTAGAACACCCTTGGATTCAATCCCTAGCACCAAAAAAAAAAAAAAAAGAAAAAGAAAAAAGAAGGAAGGGGGAGAGAGAGAGAGAGAGAGAGAGGGAGGGAGGGAGAGAGGGAGGATGGATGGATGGATGGATGATGTGTGTGGCAGGGCATGACCAGGTGCTCCTCTGGGCTTGGGGTCAGAAGTGTTCTCCCTGAGACCTGCAGGACAGGAAGAAGCTGGCATGGGAAGAGCTCTTTAGGTT
Organism: Glis glis; assembly: GCA_004027185.1. Classification (NCBI taxonomy): domain Eukaryota; kingdom Metazoa; phylum Chordata; class Mammalia; order Rodentia; family Gliridae; genus Glis; species Glis glis. Next base: position 16,218 of record PVJS01020045.1, on the reverse strand, counting down.
GAGGAACTGCAAGTGCAAAGGCCCCTGGGGCAGAAGCAAGCTGGGAGGGTCCCAGTGCAGGGAGATCCAGAGAGAAGCTGAAAGGAAGAAGGGGGGTGCCGGTGAGGGGTGAGCCAGACCTCATGGCCCCATTCCTGTAATATTAAGGCATCAGGGGTTGGGGCAGCCTTTAGAAAGTGTGTGCATACAGAGACTCTGGTGCTTGACAGGAGCCAGTCCCTGGGTAAATGTTTGTTGAGTGAGTGAATGAGCAACTGAGTGTGCGCCTGTGTGGGCTGGCATGTGTGGTGTCTGTGGGTGTTTTTAAATTTGTGCAGGACTCCCCTGGGCAGCCAGACATGCCGCCTGCAGGAGACAGCCTATTCCAAGGGTGGGGATTCCGAGTCTGAGTCAGCAGATGTGGCCTGGGAGCTGAGCTCTGGCCAGGTAAGGCCTGGGGGCCTGTGCCGCACCCCGCACCCTAGGGAGGGGCTGTGGACAAGCTCTCAAAGAGCCCTTGCTATGCTAGGCCTGGAGGGTCCCTCTCCTGCCAGAATCCACGCAGGAAGGTAAGCAGGCCTCCCTGTCACTGGCTGGAACCCCATCACCCCTGGGCACTGGGGCCCCATGGCAGGGGCCACAGCCCATGTGGAATAGAGAATGACGACAGAATCAGGTCAGGGAGGAAAGGGAGCGCTCGGCAAGCATTCCTGCGCGTACCTGCTCTACTCAGCTCACAAACACGCCCTTGGAATCCCACACCCGCCTGCACACAAACCCCAACCTCAGGAATGGAACTTCAGAACACCCACTGCTTGTCTAGAAGTCCACCATTAGCAACTCCTTTGGGTTAACAGACACCTTTCAAAAACTGCTAGCTGGGTGTGGTGGCACACGCCTGTAATCCCAATACAAGGGAGGCTGAGACAGGAGGGTCACAGCTTCCAGGCCAGCCTCAGTGACTTAGCAAGAACCTGTTTCAAAATAAAAAATAAAATAGGGCTGGGGGTGTAGCTTGGAGGCAGAATGCCCCAATGCCCCTGTGTTCAATCCCCAGTACCAAAAAAAAAAAAAAAAAAGCCAATGCCCTGGAAGTGCTGGCCTGTCAATTACTCATACTAGACATCAAGCTGAGTTACAGCAGGGACAAAAGGGGGTCAGGGACAAGATGACAGTTGCCAGGGAAATAGGGGCAGACAGGGAACACACATTGCCCTGCAGACACCTGACCTGCAGCCACAGTCCTGCCCACGTTCCCCCTGGAAACCAACTTGGGCTGATGGCTACGTGACCTCCAGAAAGGGCCCATCCCCAGAGGACCCTGGCACTACTGTCTATCAATAAATCAAACTTTTCTTTTTGTGGTACTGGAGATTAAACCCAGGGACATTCTGCCTCTGAGCTATATCCCCAGCCCTATTTTATTTTTTATTTTAAAATAGGGTCTCACCAAGTTTCTGAGGCTCTTGCTAAGTAGATGAGGCTGGCCTTGAACCTGCAATCCTCCTGTCTCAGCCTTCCAAGTACTGGGATTATAGGTGTGTATCACCATACCAGGCTCAATAAATTAAACTTTTATTATTTTTTTTGGCACTGGGGATTGAACCTAGGGGAATTCTATGTCTGAGCTATCCCCCAGCTCTATTTTGAAACAGGGCCTAAGTTGCTGAGGGTCTTGCTATGTTGCTGAGGCTGGCCTTGAACCTACAGTCCCAAGTACTGGGATTACAGGTGTGTGCCACCACACCCAGCTTCTTATTGAACAACAGCATCCAGTCTGGAGGAGGTATCCTCTTCACCCCAGACCCTGCAGCCTCAGGTCTATTGGGATTGCTTCTGTGTCCCTATCTTCAAGATGCAGGAGGTGCTTAACGCCCGTTTAATGAATGAATTTGTCATGTGGGTGTGTGTGCTCATAACTGTGTGCAGAAGAACTCTTGTTTGTTGGGGACACCTTGCAAAGTGTTACCTTATGTTGTCTTCAGTGGGAGATAGACTATGGTACCCTGGTTTACAGAGGAGGAGCCTGAGGGTCAGAGGTGCTCCCAGGGTGTCCATGAAGGCAGTCATATAAGCTGACTCCCTACTGGCCAGGCTCTCTGCCTCAGTGCAGCATCAGCTCCACCTGGGATCCTAGTCCAGAGCGACAGAAGGGACCCCAGGCACTAAACCTGCCTATCCCCAAGCCTCCCTCTGTGCCCCTGTATGAGCACAGCAGAGACCTTCCCCTGTCCCATCATGTCCAAGAACCTCCTTAGGTGTGCTTTGTTGGGAGTACCCCACCACCTAAGGCAGTTCCTCCCTCACCACCCCCCAAGTCCCCTGGGGTGGCCTTGCTGGAGGTACCCAGGCCTTCCTTCCCACTGGCTGAATCTCCTAGCTGGAGCCCTGAGCTGCAGAGCCTTCCTGAGCTGGGTGGGCACAGAGGGCTGGGAGATGAGTCTCCTGACACCACTGGGGCTGCTACTGCTGTCCTTTGAGTCCTGTAAAATAGAGCCAAACCTGAGGCCACCATGGGACATGGGTGAGAACTGGACTGTGCCTGAGTGAGCCACAGGCAGGAGCTGCCCCAGCGTCCTCTGCTCCCTTGCTGCAGATGTTCCAGGTCCACCTCCTTCTCCCTCTCCTCAAGCTTCTCCAAGCCCTTCTCCAAGGAGTCCAGGTTCCTTTTAGTGGAAAGTGGGGCCCAGTGTGCTCACTGCTGCAGGTGTTGCTGCTCCTAGGTATCAGGGGACACCACTAGAAAGGTGTGTGTCCTCACACACACACTGCACTCATCTGCCCGAGAAGCACAAGCCCATGCTGGTACTGCCAGCCCCTCTCCAGTGACTCAGTGCTCACCTCGGTCACCTCCCTCCCTGGAGCCCCACTGCCAACAGCGAGAGGCCTGGCATGGGACCATGACTTAGTCCTGGGCCCCAAAGCAGGCGCAGAAGTGCTAGCCCACACCTCTGCCAGAGAGATGCCTCCAGATTAGATTTCTGTGTTGGTTTGGGGCAGCAGAGAACCTTTGGGGCAGTGAGGTCAAGGCCATTTTCAAGAAAGCGTCCTTTTACTTTCATTCTCTGATGCACATACAGTGGAGTTCTCATAGGCCACGTCTGATGGCCACCTTTCACCTGATAAGGTGAAAGCACCCCCCCCCAGTATCTGTGCAAGGCTGCACTTTCTTCAAAGACATCAACCAACATGTTTCATCCGATTAACCGCAGACACGGATATGAGAGTACAGCTATCTTCTATTAAGACAGACAATAAAAAGATTTGCACAAATGCAGAATCATGCCATTTCTAACTTTGAAAGTTAATTATAGCTGCTTTTTTTTATAAAATATTGTTACATATGCTAACATGTAATTGCTTTATTGTGTTATTTTGAAGTGAATTAATGTATTCTGAGCGCTTTTTTTTTTTTTTTTGCTTTTTGCGGTACTGGGGATTGAACCTAGGGGCATTACCTCCAAGCTATACCCCCAGCCCTAGTTTTTATTCTTTATTTGGAAACAGGGTCTCACTAAGTTGTGGAGGGCCTCACTAAGTAGCTGAGGCTAGCCGCGAACCTGGATCCTCCTATCTCAGCCTCCCAAGTACTGGGATTACAAGCATGTGCCACCACGCCTGGCTTGAGCACTTCTTATGATTTAAAATGTGGCAAACACTGACAGATGAAACCCACACAAACAAATGCTCTTTGGGGACCTCAATGACTACTTTTTTTTTTGTACTGGAAATTGAACCCAGGGGCATTCTACCTCCGAGCTACATCCCCAGCCCTTTTTATGTTTTTGTTTTGAAACAGGGTCTTGCTAGGTTGCTGAGAGTCTTGCTATATTACTGAGGCTTTCCTCAAACCTGCGATCCTCCTGTCTCAGCCTCCCAAGTACTAGGATTACAGTAGTGTGCCACCACACCCCGCTTCAATGACATTTAAGAGTGGAACAGAGTCCTGAGATCAAAAGCTTGAGAACTACTGAGTTAGAATTTGTCTTTGGCTGCAGGGGCTGGAGTCTAAACACTGTACTCACAGTTACTTCTCTGTGGTTGTGCTATTTATTTGAAATACAGGTTACATCACTTGTTTTTGTTTGCATTCTATTCCTGTTGATTCTATTTATTCTTACTCCACCTCTGTCTGAACATGTAAAACATTAACAGAGATCCAAAATTCAGTGTACATTTTGTTTAAGCTTGAAAGCTCCTTGAGCATTCTGATGAGCAAGTAGGGCAAGAACGATTGAGTAAGACTTCTCTACTCTCCTTCCCCCTTTCCAGTTCCTAGACCCCGTGACTGGGGCTCTGTAAATATTTTCCTGACATTGAGCAACAATAAACTTCAGAATCTCTTGGCTTGTCCCAAAGGAAGAGAGGTGGCATGGGGGCCCAGGCCAGCCTTACCCCTCTGCATGTGCCACACGGCCTTCTTAGGGAGGGCTCTACACCAACACCGTGGCTTCATGGGGGTGGCCACAGAGGACACAGGCACACAAATGTGGGGTCCTAGGAGGGTGGTCCCTTTCCATGGCTCATCCGTGACCCGCCTGGTTCTGATTCCCTCTGGGAGGGACCAATCCCAGGTCCCTCTGGCCAGCAGTGTGGACTCCTCAGCTGTTCTGTGCAGATTCAGGCCATGATGGGCAAGAGGCAACAGTGTTTGGCTGGAACCCAGAGCTTCAAAGTTCTGGATGCCATAGTGGATCCCACTGGGGCTCCTCAGTTCACCTCCCACTCTTCAGGCCAAGCCATGAATGTGACCTATCAAGTCACACCTGCCAGCAAGATGTGAACAGGAAGCTCTGTGGACCCTGGCCCAAGCTCTTTGAGCACAAGGCTCCTTATAGCACTATCCCGGGTAGACACTAGGAAGGAGGGAGGGGAGGAGGGAGGAGGGAGGAGGGAGGATAGGGAGGGGAAAAGACAAAGAAACGGGTGCGGCAGCAGCTGGGGAGCCAGGGCCAGCCAGGGGCGGGAGTGAGCTCTGCTGGAGAAGGTCAGCACTGCAGTCAGAGCTCTGGGGAGGGCGGAGAGCAACAGTCCCTTGCGCGCCTCAGGCAGACCAAGAAGGCTTTCTCCCTTGTCCTGTCTGCTGCTCTCTGGGGCCAGGCAGTGGGGTGCCACGGGCAGGGGAAGCTGGGGTCTCACTGGCCAGCCGGAGACAGCAGCCTTGTGCATAAATAGGAGCTCTGGGCACTCACTGGGACCGGCCCATAGCCCACATCCCAACTCTTGCTACTCCTGTCCGGTGAGTACTGCATGCACCTAGGTCCCTGCGGACATGCGGACCCAGAGAGGGCCCTGGCTTCCTGGAACCTTACCCTGGTCCCAGAAATCTGCAACCACACAGAGGGAGACACCCTGGAGACTGGTCACTGCCTGAGCTCTGTTGGTCCAGCCCTGGGCACGGGTTAACACATCAAGTTTATGTACCAGGTCCCAGGTTCCTGCACCTGGAGGCACAATGGAGAGCCACCGTGAGGCGTGTGCCTCCTGCATGCTGCACCCCACAGCTGAGCAACCAGCCTTAAGTGTGTGTGAGAGCTCTGCGCTCAGCAGTCGGGTATGCAGTGATCCCGGGGACTGTAAGCCTGCCAGTTACCCTGAGGTTCTGGCAGACACACTGGCAATCCAAAGGCACGCTTCACTTCTCTGGACGGTGGTGGTAGTGGTGGGGGAAGGTCTGGGAAACCCTCAGCAGAAGAGTTTTGGGGAGTAGGGGTACACACGGCATCTGTCTGGGAGCCCTCTCCTGTCTCACCTGGGCTGTGCTGGCAGGGGCTTCTTGGGACTAATGGTGCCTGCGCTGCTCTCCCCCTGCTGCAGGTGATGGGAAACCCGAAGGCAGCTGCTGCCCTGGGCGGGGCTCTCTGGGCTCTCCTCCTGGCCTTGCCTGGCTCTGCCACTGGTCAGCAGCTGGGGGGGGAGTCCTTGTGCACGGCACGGCCTCTGGCCAAATACAGTATCACCTTCACCGGCAAGTGGAGCCAGACAGCCTTCCCCAAGCAGTACCCCCTGTTCCGGCCCCCTGCACAGTGGTCTTCGCTGCTGGGTAAGGGCACCCCCTTCTCTCCCCCGTCCAGGGTATGTTCAGTAGTGCCCCGACCCATCTGGGAGGGATCAGTACAGGGAACAGTCCTGGTGCAACTGCATGGTACTTGACAATGTGGGCACCCTCACATCCAGCAGACTTCAATGCAAGAAATATTTGCTAAGTACCTACTGTGTGCTGGCTGGTGACATTGTGGGCTTTGGGAATGTGAAGGCCAAGGTGATCAGTCAGGGGAAAGGTTGGCTGGTCATCAGTCACCAAGCCAGATGTTCCACCAATGTATGGATGCAGAATGTCACCATTTGTAAGTGACAAGAATGGATGTGGCTCCTTGCCTTTCAGCTGAGGGAGCTGATGCTTTGGGAAGGAGGAATGTGGTGTCCACTTGGGGTGGCCAGCTGGGATCAGAGCCCAGGGACCTGCTACCTGTCCCGGCTGGCTACTCATGCAGCCTGGCTGTCACACAGGTGCAGCTCACAGCTCTGACTACAGCATGTGGAGAAAGAACGAGTATGTCAGCAACGGACTGAGGGACTTTGCTGAGCGAGGTGAGGCCTGGGCCCTGATGCAAGAGATCGAGGCGGCTGGAGAGAAGCTCCAGAGCGTGCATGCAGTGTTCTCAGCCCCCGCGGTCCCCAGCGGCACTGGACAGACCTCCGCGGAGCTGGAGGTGCACCCCCGGCACTCGCTGGTAAGTTGTGGCCAGCAGGCGGGGCGGGCATGTCCCTGAGGCTGCAACAGCTGAGTCTCCTGGCTGCACCCAGGTATCTTTCGTGGTTCGCATTGTGCCCAGCCCTGACTGGTTTGTGGGCGTCGACAGTCTGAACCTGTGTGAGGGAGGCCGCTGGAAGGAGCAGGCCGCCCTGGACCTCTACCCCTACGACGCTGGGACAGACAGTGGCTTCACTTTCTCCTCACCCAACTTTGCGACCATTCCACAGGACACCGTGACTGAGGTGACTGACAGCCTCCCTCCTGGGTCACTCTATGCCGAGAGTGGCGGGCGGAGGAGGTGGGGCTGGCCTGGCTGGAGGGAGAGGAGCGGGCAGAGGCTTTCACCTGCCAGGGGCAGGTCTCTGGGTGTGGAGTCTTCGGCTCCTGTTTAGAGAACACCCTGTTTCTAGTGCCCAAGCTGGCAGCACTACAGGAAAAGAGCAAGATGCGGGGGTCTTTCAGAGGTCCCCCCTTCCTGGCCTCTGTTTCCAAGCCCCCATTTCGTGGGGCTACTGAGAGCACATGCAACCCTGCCTGGCCTGTGAGCCCAGTGTGGGAGCGCTATCCTCACTGCCTCCATGGCCAGGCAGAGGGCATGGCAAGACCATCCCCAGGGCTCAGGGAGAAACCATGATGAATGTGTCTGGCGGTGCTGGGATTGGTGTCCCTCAGATGAGGCCCAGGTTAGTTTCTGTTTCAGAACTGCCCTACTGGATGCTGGGTACTGGCCCAGTGGACCACGCACACATGTGAAGGTGAGCTTCCTGGATGCCTGTGCCAACTCCCTCTCTTCCTCCACTCCAGATAACATCTTCCTCTCCCAGTCACCCAGCGAATTCATTCTACTACCCACGGCTGAAGTCCCTGCCTCCCATTGCCAGAGTGATCCTGGTGCGACTCCGGCAGAGCCCCAGGGTCTTTGTCCCACCCACCCTGGACCTGACAAGCAGGGGCAATGAGATTGTGGACAGCCTCTCAGGTAACGTCCAGGTTTCCCATTCCTTGTGCAAGGTAGGCAGAAAGGAGGTGGCCCTAAGGCTCGGAAAGTGCACTGGAACCCTCAATTAACGTGTGGCTCGGGGTGCCTAGGCGCTTAGATATCGAGGGAAACTCAGGGTCCACCACTGCCCACACTGGAGGGAGAAGCCACAGCTGAGTATATGTCCTGGACGCTGTGGGGCGTGCGTCACCTGGTGACCATGGTGGGGTTCAGAGAGCACTCTGTGCCAGGGAACAGCTGTGAGCTCCACTATGTCAGGGTAACCCTTGTCCTTTACAATCTATAAGTATGGAGCCTCTCTTGTGTACCCAAGGGATGCCGCTCTGTGGATCACATGAACCTGAGCCTGAGCAATTGCAAGGGAGGGATCCATAACATTTGTCACACAATGTTGTTAATTTTTAAAAGTTTAGGATTTGGTTGATTCAAACACTAGAGATGTAACTCTTCACAATATTTTCAGTTGAAAGCAAATTACACTATGACCCTGAGGGGAATAAGAAAAGAGGCCCCAGAGATAATGGAGAGGCAACGTCCATCAGAAATGTGCTCAGAGCAACATGCGTATCACAGAGACAGGAGTGACACAAGAGTTTGCTGAGTTGGGTCCCATCTGTCCGCTCACTGACCAAGGGGGCAGAGGGTACAGGTGAAGGCATCACCACCAAGCTCCCGTGGGGAGTTATGGGCCCTGTCCACCAGGGCCAGCTCCAGGTTCTGCTAACAGGGGCCTCCGCATGGGGCAGGGCAGGTGTGCTTGCCAGGCACTGATGACCACCTACTTAACTTCTGTGGGTGTCAGCCAGAGATGGAGCAAGCTGGGTGTACCCGAGGCTGGGCGTCGGCAGTTCCTTCACTGCACAGAAGCCTAGCCAGTCAGAAGGCCCAGCAGCCCTGGCACGGCAGTGGACAGAGCAACTGAGCAGCGAGGCAGGTTTCACCTGTCACAGACACTGGAGTGGGGGGCAGGGTGAGCTTCCCATTTGCTTACAGAACTCAAGATGAGCAAGGACTTAATTCAATCAGCCACACAGACATAATTTCAGTTTCCTGTGAAAAGCTGGAGACAGCCAAAATCTGGCACACCAGAGCCTCACCAGCAGTAGGTCTACTGGTTACTAACTTTCTGGCCAGAGGAAAAGGAGGCTCAGGGCCACCCCACACGTGGCCTCTCAGGCAGGCCTCTGCTTTACATGGGGCAGGTCAAGGTCAGGCAGGAGGGTGAGCTTATGGCTAACATGCTGTGTAGTGTTGGACATTTAAGACAGAGCTGGCCTCATGGTGCCTCCTGCCCCTGCTCTCAGAAGGCAGCCCTGCAGACCCTGGACAGTGGCACCAAACCTCCCTGCTTGGGCTTGGTACACAGGCACATGCCACTTGCTTGTGGCACCAGCCACACCCATCAACATGTGCCAGCTGGCAGGAAGAGCCACTTGTGGGCACATCAGTGGAGAGGTGCCATCTGCCCTACCAGGAGTGCCCAGTCACATGGGCAGGGGAGTCTGTGGCAGTCAGCCATGCCTGATCAGGGATGGAGGAGTGGAGCATGCTGGGAACAGAGGAGACATTGTAGGGGAAGGGCAGGCCAGGACAGTGGGGAGGACAGAGTGGGGGAGGTATATGGAGGATGGGAGTGGACAGAAGTCAGCAGTGCTGGCCTGGGGACCACTGTGTGGAGCTGGTGATGGGGAGTTCTAGAGAATTCCACCCAGCGATCTATCACTAGATGAGGAAAATGATCAACCTGAGTTCTTTCCTTACCCAACATGCCAGGACATCTGAGGAACACAACCAATAGTGTGGTGTCCCTGCTCCTGATGTACCCAAGGCATCCCAAGGCCCAAAGAAGGACCCCATGTCAAACCCTTTCCCGGAGCCTCCTGTCCGCAGGCTGGCTCCTCACACCCACCCTGACTGACATTGGCCTGTGCCTCTCTTATGGCCCCACAGTCCTCTTCCTGACATCTGCCACACTATCCCTGGGGAGCAGAACCCTGCATTGCCCACGAGTCTCCTGCTACTCTGGGCTCCCTGGGAGCAGAGGCTAGGCCTGGCCCATGGTGGGCACCACACAGGAAGCTCAACCAGGCCCATGCTGCTCTTGTTTCTTGCTTGCACGCTGGGTATCCCTGTCCTCAGGCCTCTGCCTCACCGGGGCTGCTGCAAGCACCCACACCCAGGCCAGGGGCTCTAACTGCCCAACTTCACAGTCAGAAATCTGGGAAGTGACCTTGGCCTCCCAGCTGCCATGTGGCTGGCAGATGGGGGCTCAGGTGTCCCTCCAGGCTGGCTGCCCAAAGCCTTCACTCTTAGGCAAGGTTCTGGCACAACTCAGAACATGTCTGTCTCCGAAGCCTAAGGGTCTTTGCAGACCCTGTCCTACTCTGTCTGCCATGGAGAAGGCTTCTCCAGGTGTAGCTTGGCTGGAGGTACTAGAACATTCTAGGCACTGTGCCCAGTGCCCCTGACACACTGCTCCACTCTCTTCCTTCCTGAATTCTTCCCACATCCGTGACTTGTTTCTGGGAGTCTCATCCTTTGGTTGCCACAGAGCTGGTAGCAGGATGAGTGAGACTACCACACCTGCTGCTGACTGATGGTGTCACATTGTCCTCATGTGCACAGCTGAGGCCAAAGCTGGGCTCAGGGCTTCCTGCAGGGGGTGGCCCCTCTCCTGGGCGACAGCCATGGAGAAATGCTGTGCATGTGGCTGGTTTGGTATGTGGTGTACATAGAGCAACTTCATTTTGCTTTGGAAAAATGGAAATCACTAGGTGGTTTACCATAACCCCAAATAGATGATTTTTAAATTTATGAATGTAATGGAAACAGTGGGACACGGGAAAAAAGAAAAATGATACTGAAAATGCCTGAGCCCCAAGGGGGTGGGGTGGGAGGGGAGGCAGGTCCCACAACCCAAAGGGCTTGCCAGCTTCCACAGTCTTCAGAATTAAGTCAGTAACAAGGGCCAGTGTAGCAGGAGGGCTGGGCTGTGGGCCAAGCATGATCTGCCTCAGAGCAGGCTCCTACATCCGGAACACTCTCTCTCTCCCAGCTGGCAGAGTCCCCCGTACCCCAGGTCTCAGGCTGCCACGAAGCAGGCATGAGTTTGTTTCTTAAAGCCCAGGACACTGTGCAGATTCAGCCTAGGAAGGCACGACTCAAATCGTTTGCTGACCATTTAGTGACACCATCGTGCAACTTGCTCTACAACCTTGCTGAGAAAAGCAAGTGGAGGCGTCCCCTGGTGGAGGTGGCCTTCAGGGATGAAGATACATGTGAGGGCGGGGCCCTCCTGCTTCCCCCACACACTTCCTTACATGGTCTCCCTTCTGCTTGATCTAGTTCCAGAAACACCGCTGGACTGCGAGGTTTCCCTGTGGTCGTCGTGGGGACTGTGTGGAGGTCCATGTGGGAAGCTGGGAGCTAAAAGAAGAACTCGCTATGTCCGTGTCCAGCCTGCCAACAACGGGACCCCCTGCCCTGAGCTGGAAGAAGAGGATGATTGTGTCCCTGATAACTGTGTTTAAGAGTTATCCAGAGCCTCACAGCCCCTTGGGCCCCCTTGAGCCTTGGGGCTCAGGTCTGGGTCACAGAGGGCTCCCAGGAAGCTCAGGGTAGGCAGGGCCCGAGGGCACAGGCAGTTCCATAACATTCCCAACTGCAGGCTGGGTGACTGATACTCCCTGCACAGACAGCCCTCAGTGGTAGGAAGGGGGACGTCTGTGAACAGGGTCCTTCACAAGCATGTTAATCCCTGAGGCTCACGAGTCTCTGCTCTAAATTATGTCCTTTGTAATTTATTACTGTTCAGGGAGGTTGCCTTTGACGCAGAGAACAACCACACCAGCACTAGGTGAAAGGACACCCCCCCCCAAGCCCAGGCGTCCTGCACCCACAGAGTTGTCAAATACCTCAGACCTGGTGCCCCAGGCTGCTGCTGCGCCCACTCCTGGTGCAAGGCTGCCACCCTTGCACTGCATGCCTGCCCAAGCAGGGGCTACCACACAAGAAATAAATGAAGGGGCAGTTTCAGAAACTCAGAGTTTTCATGTTACTGACCTCTGCATTTGAATAAAGGCTGTCTGTTCCTGACAAACACCGAGGACCACCCTCACACCTTTCCTGGACACCATGCAGCGAAGGGACACGCATTTCAAGGTGCCTGTGATACCATCATGTCTGTGAGGTGGGAGACAGGTGCCTGGGCAAGTGGAGAGGGCGTGGACTCACAAGGACATCCTGCCGAGGCCCGAGAGGCCCGCGGTCAGTGCCAGAGTAACACAAAGGGCAGTGCCTGCTCATCCCGCCAGCCAGATCACACACTGCAGGCAGGAGCGACAGGAAGCCAGAGTGGCACCTTTAGATCGGCTGCGGCCACAGGCCTCGCTCAGCTCAGTCTACAGGGGAGTGGCTCTGCTGGCCACGAGCAGGGGACTACAGGGACCTGAGCTCAAGGGCTCCAACCTCAAAGATGCCCCTTGTCTTAGTCAGCTTTCTGTCACTGCTGTGACATGGTCTGGCAGACCTACTGTTTTGGAACCTGTGGGGAGGAGGCACAGCACAACAAGGAATGCACAGTGGAGCAAAACCATTGACTTCATGGCTGGGAAGGAAGAAAGGATGGGGTTGGGTCCCACTATCCCCTCCAAGGGCATGCTCCCAGTGACCTAAGACCTCCTGATAGGCTCTGCCTCTTAATGGTTCGACCACCTCCCAGTAGCACTACTCTGGGGAACGAGACTTCAACACATGGGACTTTGGGGGATGGACGGTCCAGATCAAAGCCACAGCAACCCTCAAGGGCTCGTTGTACCTGCTAGGGGCTTTTCATGGGCCAGGAACTCAGCACCACTCCTCCCTGGGGATTCCAGAGACTCCTTGCACCTGAGCCTGGACAGGCCACAGTTTGGGGGTAGAGACACTCAAGAGATATCTCCCTTCCCTTCCCCTCCTCCAGCACCCTGGATGTAGGGGATATGCCCTTCTTGCTCCTGGGGGACCCTGGTAGACCACTTTTACAACTGGCTAAGACTTTCTACCTGTGATGCTTCCTGAATCAGACCCCAGGCCACCTCCCACCACCTGGCATCCTTGAAAATTTCTGAACATAAGCCCATGCTCACAAGGTCATTAATTCTAAGGTAACCATGGAGATTTGAGAGACGCTGGTTAAAAGTTCTTAAAGTTTCCTGGACTGGTAATGTCCAGGAAGGCACGCAAGCCTGCCCAGAGGATGCACTGTGTCCCAGGACCCAAAACGTCCCCAGGAATGTGAGCTCACAATCAAAACCCACCACACACACAGCACATGGCTGTGATGCCCTCGGTTGTGGAGTCAGCAAACTCCAAGACCAGAACCGCCAGCCACCGGCGTTAGGATTATCAGGCCCAGAATGTCAGAAGAACAAACCAAACCAGGAGCTAAGAACCCAAAGTAGACCACAGAAAGGTGATGAGATGATGGACTTAAACCTGAACGGAGATATAAATGCTCCAAACGACCACGATTGTGAGAGCAGATTCACAAACCATGTGCTGCTACAGAGCTGCAAAGTCCCAGAGAACACAGATGGCTGAGAAGACCCCTACAGGCTCCTCCTCCGCTTCCCCCCCTCCTGGGGCATGGAGTTGGGCGGACCACAAGAAGACTTTGAGTGTGGAGAGCAACAAGAAGGGGTGAAGGCAGGAAAGGGAGGAGAGGCCTCTGCAGTCACCCAAGAAAACCACAGAGCTACCTGTGCAAGTGTCTTACCTGTAAGACCTGTGTTGCATGTGCCTCCAGAGATATCTAAGTCTATCCCAGTCAGCCTGGGAAAAGGAGGGGCTGAGCAAGGACAGAGTCCATACCTGAGGATCCTCTGTAGGGTCTGTGGCCCTGTCACACATTGAACAGTCCAGGGTAGGTGAGTTCTTGCCACTGGGAAAGGTGGGTTTCTGAAGGCCACTGAGCAAGGCCAGCTGTGCCCATGCTGAGCAGGGCTTCGAGGCCAGCAGCACATATAGGGAATATAGGGAAGAGCCATACAGTATGTCCACAGGATGCTTTCCAAACTCCCTAAGGCAGCCTCTGGCCCCACAACCAAAACCAAGCAATGAGTGAGACACAAATCATACAATGACAAGAAAACAGTCACTGATGCTCATGGAAAATCAGCAGAAAAAGCCCAACGAATTCAGGCACCCAAGATCACAGACAGTGAAACTGTTAAATAATATATAAGAGGGAGAACAATTATATAAGAGGGAGAACAAAAACAACCAATCACCAAGAGGCAATTAGAAACACAATTTTGGAAAGGAAACAACAAAGGCTGTCAGTGAACTACAGAGCTAAGTAGGCATTGCTAGAGAGAAAACTAGTGAACTGGAAGATATAGCTGAAGACATGGCCCAGAAAGCAGCACAGAGACAAGGAGAAGACACTGGAAAAAGATATGGAGGATAAAATGGGGAATTCCAAGATGTTTTAAAATTGTGACTCCAAAGGAGATAATGGGGAGAATGGAGAAGACATATTTACAGAAAAATAGTGCAAAATGTACAGAATTGGTTAAAATAAAAAGGTGTCTCCAGAAACAGAAAGCACAATATATCCCAGGCTTGCTGACACATAACATATTGAAACTGCTAAGCACCAACCACACAGAAGAGACCTTTGGAGGGCCTACTTGAAAGGGACAGATTCAGCCGGACATGGCGGCACACGCTTGTAATCCCAGTACTTGGGAGGCTGAGACAGGAGGATCACAGATTCACGGCCAGCCTCAGCTACTTAGGCTCTCCGCAACTTAGTGAGACCCTGTTTCAAAATAAAGAATAAAAAATAGGGCTGGGGGTGTAGCTCAGAGGTAGAATGCCCCTGGGTTCAATCCCCAGTACCGCCAAAAAAAAAAAAGAAAAAGAAAAAGAAAGGAACAGATTCTCGGCCCAGAAGCTACTACTCAATGACAGCAGCTCCTCAACAGTGACCAGGTAGTCAGAAGGCATCCAGATGAGACTCCCTAAATGTTGAGAAATTAACTGTCAACCAAGACCTGTAGACTCAGCAATATTCTTTTCAGAATGAGGGCAAAACAGACATTTGCAGAATGCCAAAAACTTAATACCAAGGGAATTACACTGAGGAAGCTTCTAAAGGTTACTTCAGTTTGGAGGAAAATCATCCCAGAAGGGTTAAAGTTAGAGATTTTTAAAAAAAATCTCAATAACAAAAACATAAATTCCCCAAGGATGGAGGAAAAACAACAACAAAATCTGGAAAGCTGAAAAGCAGTACTAAAATGACAACTGAATAATGGGGTCTGAGGAAACAAATCCTAAGCTGGAAGTTTAGGTTCATAAATTGAAAGAACCAGCCAGGTGTGGTGGCGCACGCTTGTAATCCCAGTACTTGGGAGGCGGAGACAGGAGGATCTGGGTTCGCGGCCAGCCTCAGCTCGCTCTCTCTCTCTCTCCTCTTTTTGATTCTTTAAACATTTTTTATTGGTGCATTGTAATCGTATAGGATAGTGAGATTCATAGTGATACCTTCATATACAAATATAATGTTATTTGGTCTGTTTCCTTCCTCAAGCCTCCTTTCCCCCTTCCCATCTCCCTGTCCATCCCCTAGTACTAGCGACTACTCTGTTGGTCTCCTAATTTTCATGAGGTCTCCTTTCTTTCCTCTCCTTTTATCTCTCTAGCTTCCACAGAGGAGAGAAAACATGTGACCCTTGATTTTCTGAGCCTGGCTGATCTCACTTAGCATGATGTTCTCCAATTCCATCCATTTTCTTGCAAATGACATTCTTTTGTTCTTCTTTATGGTTGAGTAAAACTCCATTCTGTATATATTTTCTTTATCCATTCATCTGTTGATGGGCACCTAGTTTGGTTCCATAACTTGGTTATTGTGAATTGTGCTGCTATAAACATAGTTATGAATGTATTGCTATAGTGATCTGACTTTGATTCTGTTGGAAAGATACCAAAGTGTGCTATGACTGGGTCATATGGTGGTTTTATTCCTAATCTTTTGAGATACCTCCTAGACTCATCTCCATAGCAGCTGTGCCAATTTACAACCCCACCAACAGTGTACAAGCGCTCCTTTCCCCCCACACCCTTGCCAGCATTCATTATTACTTGTATTCTTGATGATTGCCATTCTAACTGGAATGAAATGAAATCTCAGTGTAGTTTTTATTTGACCTTTCCTGATTGCTAAGGATGCTGAACATTTTTCATATATTTGTTGGCCACTGGTCTTTGTATTTCTTCTTTTGAACTAAATGTCTTTATCAAAGGAATTCAAATAGGAAAAGAAGAACTAAAATTATCCTTATTTGCAGATGACATGATCCTATATCTAGAAGACCCAGAGAACTCAACCAAAAATCTACTAGAGCTGATCAACAAATTCAGCAAAGTAGCTGGATACAAGATCAACCTAAAAAAATCAGTAGCTTTCATATACGCCAACCATGAATCCACTGAG
>PVJS01020044.1:0-33089 GCA_004027185.1 Glis glis | reverse complement strand
GGATTGAACCCAGGGGCGTTCTACCTCTGCACTACACCCCCGGCCCTATTTTTTTTATACTTTATTTTGAAACCGGGTCTCACGAAGTTGCGGAGGGCCTCACTAGGTAGAGAGAGAGAGAGAGAGAGACAGGAAGAGAGAGAGAGAGAGAGAGAAAGCGTGCGCGCGCGCCCACGCGTGCGCAAGCTGAGGCTGGCCTCGAACCTGGATCCTCCGGTCTCTGCCTCCCAAAGTACTGGGATTACAAGCGTGCGCCACCACGCCCGGCTTATATATTTTTTTTATAACTGATGCCGGGCATGGTGGTGCACACCTGTAAATCCCAGTGACTGGGGAGGTTGAGGCAGGAGAATCTTCAGTTTGAGATCAGTCTGGGGAATTTCTCAAGATTCTGTTTCAGAATAAAGGAAAAAAGGGGGGGACTGGGGATTTCGCTCAGTGGTAGAGCGCCCCTAGGTTCAAAAAACCCTGATTTAATCCCCAGAACCAAAATATATACATATTTACATATAGGTTCTGGGGATGGAACCCAGGGGCATTCTGCCTCCAAGCTGCACCTCCAGTCATATTTTACTTTTTGTTTTGAAATAGGGTCTCACTAAGTTGCTGAGGATCTCAATAAATTACTAAGGCTAACCTCAAACTTATGAATCTCCTGTCTCAGTCTCCCAAGAACTGGGATTACAGGCGTGTGTCACTGCACCCACTTGCTCTCTCTCTATATATATATTATATATAATATATATATATAATTATATATAAAATTATATAATATATATAATTTTTTCTTAAATCCCAGTTTGGCCTAACTCTAGAATTTCCCTATACGATGAGTCTCCCCCTCTAAAGTGGGTATAATTGTCACAGTGGTGACACACACCAGTAATCTCAGAACTTGGGAGGCTGAGACAGGAGGATCACAAGTTTGAGGCCAGCGTGCGGTAACTTAGCAAGATCCTGTTTCTAAATAAAAAATAAAATAGGGCTGTGGGTGTCGCTCAGAGCTACACCCTGGGTTCAGTCCTCAGTACCTAAATAAATAAAGTGGGTCCAATACTGGTTACCTCCTATGGCGCCTCCCTGGCCAGTCCCTCCTCGCTCACTGGGCACTGGTTCCCTGGGGCCGCTCCCACGCACCGGCCGGGCTCCTTGGGAACCCACTGAGTGGGCTTAAGGGGGAAAACCCAGGTCATGACCTTGTAGGGCTTGGCACGTGGTTGGCAGGGGTCCGACAGTCTTAAGTTCCCCATCCATACTGTCATGGTTCCGATGGCGGCGGCTGCCTGCTGGGCCCGGGCTGCCTGGCCCTCCCCTTCAGGGTTAACCAGGACCAGCCCCTTTGGGGAGAAGATGGACCGTGTTTCCTGCCAGCGATGTGTCCCTGTTTCCTGCCGGCGATGTGTCATTCATTACAGCCTTGAAAGTGTCAATATTTGTTGGCAAACTGGGACGACCGTGTTTGGAACCAGTTACGACTCGGTCCTTACCTCCTCTGGCAGGAGGTTATGTTAATATTGAATCAATTCCCTCCCCCATCACCCTTTAAAAAAAGTCTCTTCCCATAAAGCACAGAGCGAGGCCACCTGTTCCGAGGTCGTGGCTGGGGAGACGGGCCCCAAGGTGGCCGCTCACACAAAAGGCTCCCATAGGGTCATCTTCTCAGAGCTTATTAATTACTCGCCATGTCTCTTGGAAGCACGGGTGACGCGTGGTGACAAATGTCCCAATTAAGGGCACTGGGGACGGATCCAGGGCAATCAGTCTTCCGGGCACTAATGGGGGCCTCATGCTGCTACTTAATCACCGCTGGGAATTCATGGTCCGGAAGATGCACCAGGCCGGAGCGAGCTTTGAGGCTGAGCCAGGATCCTCAAGTGAGTCACGGGAGTACCCAGGGACCCCAGGAGGGATGCGAGGCCCTGAGAGGACAGCTGGTGTGTGAGGCGGGGTCAGCCTCCCAGGTGCCTCTGTCAGAGTCCCTGGGTTCAAATCCCAGTGCCACCTTTGTGACTTTGGATAAGTCTTTTTTTTTTTGGTACTAGGGATTTGAACCCAGGGGTATTCTACCTCTGGCTATACCCCCACCCCTGTTTTGTTTTTATTTCGAAACAGGGTCTTGTTAGGTTGATGAGTGTCTCACTACTTGCTGAGGCTGTCTTCGAACCTGTGATCCTCCTGTCTCAGCCTCCCAAGTCCTGGGATTATAGGCGTGGATAAGTGTTTTTCTGTGTTTGCTCATCCTAGTCCTTCCCTTTAAGAAGCTAGGAAGAAAAATGAGGGATGCCAAGGGGTAATTACAAGAGAATGCTGAGTACTAACCTAGTGGCAAACTCAGGAGACTGCAGAAGGGGACCTTCGGGGCCCCATCCAGCCCGTGGGGTCAGAGACAGCCCCCAGAGCAGATGCCCAGACCTGACTTTAGAGGACAAACCGATGCTCGCCGGGCGAGGAGGGGTCTGAGGACATAGGCAGGAGCCCAGACAATGCGGTATACACGCACAATGGAATTCTACTCAGCCATGAAAAAGAACAAACTGATGTCATTTGCAGGAAAATGGATGGAACTGGAGGAGATTATGCGACGCGAGATCTGCCAGTCTCAGAAAGTCAAGGGTCATGTGTTTCCTCTCTTAGGTGGAAGCCAGAGAGAAGATAAGAAACAAGGAGTGAAGATAAAGGAGGAGAGAGACAAGTAGAATCCTGGGAGGGGATTGGGGGAGGGAGGTGGGGAGGGAAAAGGAGGAGCGAGACAGGAAACAGTTTAAATGACGCTCTGTGCACCATGAAGGTGTCACCACCAATTTCACTAACATGTACAGGGAGGGACAAGGAGTGGGGTGGGACACGAGAGAATGACACCAAGAGTGCGTGTGTGTGTTTGTATCAGTTTGAACCTCACTATGACATAGGATTACTATGCATCAATAAAAGTATATATATATATATTTTTTTTTTGAATTGGGGATTGAACCCAGGGGCATTCTACCTCCAAGCTACACCCCCAGCCCTAGTTTTTATTCTTTATTTGGAAACAGGGTCTCACTAAGTTGCGGAGGGCCTCACTAAGTAGCTGAGGCTGGCTGTGAACCCGGATCCTCCGGTCTCAGCCTCTCAAGTACTAGGATTACAAGCATGCGCCACCACGCCTGGCTTAAAAGCATATTTTAAAAAATAGAGCCCAGCAGACGGCACAGCTTGGGTGAAGGGGAACGGGCAGGAACAGGCATGGGGGACACCAAGCCACTCTGGTGACAAATGACAGCTGGGTGGGCCCTGGACTATGCACCCGTGTGAAGGCAGGGGAAGTCCTTCATGCATCTTGAACACGGAGAGCCAAGTTCTGACTTAAATTCTCAAATCCTACGCCGGGCGTGGTGGCGCACACTTGTAATCCCAGTACTTTGGGAGGCAGAGACCGGAGGATCCGGGTTCGCGGCCAGCCTCAGCTCTCTCACTCTCTCTCTCCCTCTCTCTCTCTCTCTCCTTAGTGAGGCCCTCCGCAACTTCGTGAGACCCGGTTTCAAAATAAAGTATAAAAAATAGGGTTGGGGGCGTAGCGCGGAGGTAGAACGCCCCTGCGTTCAATCCCCAGTACTGCAAAAAAAAAAAAAAATCTCAAATCCTCAGGCTTGGGGGATGTAACTCAGTGGACGAGCCCTTGCCTAGCATGTGCGAGGGTCAAACCCCAGCCCTGCCATGAATAAATAAATAAATAAATAAATAAATAAATAAATAAATAAATGTTAACATCCTCTCTCCAAAATTCATGTGGCAGCGGGCCCACACGGACAAGACCCCAGGCCAGCAGGACTTGAGAGACAGCCACATGAGATTCAGGTGGTGTTTAATAAGGGCAGGGAGAGAGGACAGGGTGGATCTCAGAGCTATTTAGGGGGTACAGGGACTGAGATTTGGGGATGGCTTTGTTCTTAGCAAGAAGGGGTAAATTCAGCTCCCAGCATGAATCAAATAAACGACTAAAGGGCTCAGTGCAAACCTTTCTGTATTGCACAAAAAGCAAGTCATATGTTTCCTTTGGGGAGGAGACAAAGGTCAAAGTCATGAATCAAAAGGGAACAAAAAGAAATAAAAAGTCGGGCCACCACGTCCTGCCGGGGCTGAGCTCACCTTCCCCGGTCCCTTCTGCACTTGGAGCCAGGTGCTGCATCTGCGACCCACAGATGTTATTTACGAGCAGTGATTACCGCAATTATAGATCTCGGTTGTTGGGGATGCTTCTGTCTCCGGATTAGTTTGTTTCCAGTGAAAACATTTCATGGGAATTAATTAGTCATCGGCTCGGAGAGAACAGATGTCACTAGATTGACCCCACCCCTTGACTTGCCTACCTGTTCCTCTAAGTCTCATCAAATTGTGACCCCAGAGACCACGGTCATCCAAACTCCGGCCCCGCGAGCAGAAGGCGGGGGCCAGAAAGGGGTGTCCTGATTTTAACTGAGGGCCAGAGAGTTTCCCACTTAGATAATTCTTTGAAACCTATGATCTGATGTTCTTTCCATCACTGCAGTCGGCCGGGGGCATTGTGCCCTTAGGAGGTAAGACACTGGAGTCCTAGGAGGCAGAGGGCCTCACCCCAAGTCCCGGAGCTCCTGAACAGCAGAGGCAGGCTCTGAACCCAAGGCGCGGGCCACTGCTGCTTCTCCATGGCTGCAGGAATCCTCTGTGTGTTGTCAGGAGGCTCTTAGGCCTCAGTTAAATGAGATACAACCAAGGCTCCCTATGGAGGGAGACGGGAGCAAGAGCCCCCCGATTCTTTTAGGGTTTGAGATGGCAAGGCTGTGGGTTCAGGGGGCAGCTGCCCATATGGAGAGAAGGTGCTCTAAGAAATCACTTAGGGTGCTGGGCGTGGTGGCGCATGCTTGTAATCCCAGTACTTTGGGAGGCAGAGACCAGAGGATCCGGGTTCGTGGCCAGCCTCAGCTTGCGTACGCCCTCTCTCTCTCTCTCTCTCTCTGTCTTTCTCTCTCCCTGTCTCTCTCTCTCTCTCTCTACTTAGTGAGGCCCTCCACAACTTTGTGAGACCCGGTTTCAAAATAAAGTATAAAAAAAATAGGGCCAGGGGTGTAGCGCTGAGGTAGAACGCCCCTGTGTTCAATCCCCGGTACCGCAAAAAAAAAAAAAAAAAAAGAGTTGGGGGTATAACTTGGAGGTAGAATGCCTCTGGGTTCAATCCCCAGTACCAATTAATTAATTAATTAATTAAAGGGAGCCAAAGTTACCAGCTCCTCTCCCAAGCAAAATTAAAGGTTTCCTTTATAAGCTAAACCCAACCATTTCTCCAATAGAGCTCACTCCCCCCACCCCGCCCTGACTAATTATAGGCGGCCCCTAGCTTTCCTCTTGCCAGGATCAGGGGCCCCTTGAACACATCTCCTCTCCTCTCCTCATCTCCTCTCACTCCTGAGCTGACAGCATACGGGGGCAGATGCGCATCACTAAGCGGTGCGTTCCCAGGGTCCCCTGCCCTAACCCCTCCATGGGGCACACCTCTGCCTGGCTTCGCCATCGCCCCATGAGCGGGCTGCAAAGGCCCAGTGTCCACTCACATCTCGGAAGCCCCTGCTGGCCTTTCCTCACCAGACCCACGACCAGCTGGGATTTCAAGTCATGCCAACAGTCCATTTCAGGAACAAAGGCACAGAGAAGGCCTGTCACTTGTCCAAGGTCACAGAATTAGCAAGTGCTGGATCCAGCGCGCTGCACTCCAAATCCAGTTAATTTCAAAACAGGCGGAGCTAAGAGCGGTCGTGTGAACGTGACCTCACTGGTTACACAGTGTTCTCATCTGCAAAATGGGTTGTACTGCCACTCAGCTCAAAAGGGTATTTTGTGTGATAAAGGAGGCCCGTGGTTCCCAAGACCAGCATCGGAATCCGTCTACGTGTATCATTTTCTCTTCCATCAGATTCAAATTCCACACGGGTGGCTCCCACACCTGTCTTACTAAGCGTCCTCCCTGTATCAGCATGTCACGTGACACACAGTAGGTGCTGCTGCAAGACCCAGTGGATGGATCTGTGAATGGATAAATAGAATTGTCCGGCGCCATGCCCAGCATTTAAGAAGCAGCGGGCAGCAAAGTTAGTCGGTTCCCTCTCCCCTGCCCCTGCTGCTCCTCCGGCCTCTGTCCCAGTAGCTTCCAGGCAAAGGACAAATACCGTGCACCAGAGGGACAGGCAGCGAGGCCCGGTGTCGCCGCCGCTTTATTTGCCTGGCTCTGACTCGGGCATCCGGGACACGTGTGCTGTGAGCTAAAGCAACTGTAGCCTGACCTCTGGTCCACGCCAGCTCATCTTTATAACAATCTCCATGACAACAGCAGCGGAAAGCCAAGGCTGTGGGTTTCCTTTGATAGGAGCCGGATGTGGAGAGCGGGGAAGAAGAACTTTCAGAAGAATGAGGCGCTTTGATTCGCCTCGAGCTGCCTTCGTTAAATACCACCACTTCCCAACAACACCCAGTTTAACCCTGCAGAGGGAGGCTGCTCATGAATACTTTCTACAAAGGAAAAAGAGAAACGATGGAAAAGCGCCACGGCTGCTCTGCAGGAACGTTCACCTGCGGAGAAGGGAGGCCCAGCTGCGGTGGTGGCGGGGGCATCTTGGTGGAAGGGTGGCAGGGCGCGTGGCCCCCGGCCGAGAGCGCTGCATAGACTCTAGGCGCCCGGCTCCCAGCTGGGCACTCGGGCGTCTATGCCCACCCAAGGGGCTCAGCAGGCTCCACACACCTGCCCGGCCAAATAGGCAGGGAGACACAAAGGAATCTGTAGATGCCTCGTGCAGAATCAAAGTTTGGGGTTCGAATCTTGGCCGTGCCCCTTGTTGCCAAGTAACCTTGATGACCCCGCCCGATCGTGACCCCTGGACCAGATTTCCTCATCTGTGAAATAGGCACAACAGTGCCTCCCTCCCCTGGGGGTCTCATGACGATTAAGCGAGGGGACAGCTCTGCCACAGGTGAGTCTGATTTTCTAACACAGCTATGGAGAGAAGAAAATGGCCAGCCACCCGGACTGCCTGGGACTGAGGGCTCCCCCAGGACGCAGGCCTTCAGCTCTAAGATCAGGGAAGTCCCAGATAAGCCAGGCTGGCCGGTCCCCCCAGGAGAGGACGGCCTGATGAAGAAGACAGTGAGGAGCCCCAGCATCTTCAAGATGGATGGTTTTATAGCACTTCGTTTCTCTGTTGTTCTTTCCCCAAACCCACAAACTTGGTTTCCTCGCGAGAAAACCAGCAGCCGAAGCCAGATCGGAGGATGTTCTACAGGACAGAGTTCCTCAAAACTGTCAAGGCCATGAAACACAAGCTAAGGCAGGGGAGCCGCCCCTCCAGAGGAGACATAGCAGGCGGGACAAGTAACCGCAGTGCAGTGTCCTGGGCTGGGATCTGGGATGGGAAGAGGGTGTTAACGGAGAAATGGGGAGATCTGAATCAGGTCTGAATTGAGCATTTCCCTGAAGGTCTCTAGTTCAGTGCATAAACTCTACCCCAAATGTTTCATTTGACAGATGGAAACTGACACTACGACAGGAGAAGGAGGAAAAGCTACCAGGTCTTGGTTTCGAACACCTGACATTATACTCCGCTGTCTCCTGCTGCCCTCACTGTCTTCCAGGGACCTTCCGACCATCATCAGCTCTTCATCCAGGAAATGCAGAGCAGAGCATTAGGTTTGGAGTCGGGGAATATGGGCTCCCAGGCCTGGCTCTGCCTCTGACTGGCTATGTGACCCTGGACCTCTCTGACCCTTGGTTTCCTCTTCTGTAAAATGAAGGGAACAAGCCAACTGAACTCAACAGAAATACATTCATTATGTGCAAAGGAATGAGCGGGCAACGTCGGAGAGGAGGAAATGCAGCGCCTGCCCTTGGGAAGCTTACAGTTTGGTTGGGGCGTCAGTCTAAAAGATACAGGTTGCCTGTCCGAGATCCTGGGGATGTGAAGATAAAGAAGGCTCTGGCCACACGGCATAGCTGAGGCCAGATGATAGAAGCCAGAGGAGGAGGAAGAAGGGGAGGAGGTGAACTCATTGGGGTTCAGCAAGAATGGCTTATCCATGGGAGTGTGTGGCTTCCAGGGAGACACCAAATGATGGGCCCAACATTGTAAGTAGGGCTTGGAACCTCCCTGGCCTTTCACTCCCCAGGTGGACCGGTGGCAGCCCTTGCCTCTCAGACCTCTCCTCCGCTGTGGGGCCCACGCACATTGCTCAACACCAGCTACCCTGGGCCACACTCTGCGGCAGGCACGGCCACACTCAACATGTCTGCCGATAGCCCCAGCTCCTGCCTTAGCCTCACCTCCCATCCACCCCCAGGCCTGGTGCTCCAGGCCTCCTCTGAGGGAGACAGGTACGGTAGAGCCTGAAGACTCATCTGAATCCTGGCTTTGCCACCGCCTAGCTGTGGGACCTCAGGGGAGTCACTGTACCTCTCTGCCACCCAGTCAGTTCCCCTGTGAAAAGGAATCGATGGTCCTTACTGCACTTAGCTGTCCTGAGGACACCAGGTGACAACCAAAGAGGAACCGGCATATGGTGGTAGGGGTTCCAAAGAGTGGTAGACAGTGGTCAACAGAGAACTTGATCAACATCGTTAGCATCCGGATAGGCAGCTAAATTATCGGCACTATTACTATTTATTTTATACCCAGCCCTGGTGTCACTATGCACATGCATATACACCGCACCCCACCATCGTGGCCCCAGCCCCAGTCTGCTCAAGTCCTGCATGCAGATGCACTCTGCCTCAGCTCAGGAGAAGGGAACAGGTCTCCTCAGTCCTTCACGCCCCCTCCTCACCTCTCCCAGCCCCACACGTCCCCATCTCTTTGCAGGTCTATGAAAGCCAGAGTTGGTGCAGCGGCCTGCTCGCACCGCTCTCCCCCGGCGGCAGCATCCTCCCAGCCCAGTACTTGAGGGGACCCCAGGATGCCCACCTGGCTGTGCACTTTCTCTAGCTCCTCCTTGCTCACTGACGTCTTGCCATCCTCCATGGTCGCCAACAGGAGCTGCACATCTGCCAACAGTGCATGTGTCCTCTTCAGGTCCCGCCGAAGTCGCTTCTCCACATCGAAGTCCCGGTGGCCAATCTGGAAGCCAAGGGAAGGCCAATGGGTGAGCTTACATGGCACAGCAGTGGCCGGGGTCAGAGTTCTCCAGAACCGAGTGCGCCATGTTTGCATCTTGCCTCTGGCGCTCATACGGCATGATCTTGCACACGACCTGTCTCCTCCCCGAGCCTCAGTTTCCTCATTTGCCAAACGGGACTGGCAACAACTGCATAAAGTTACTGTGAAAATGAGATACATGCTTAGCATAGTACCTGGCCCAGAGTCGGCGCCCAAGAAACACGAGTCCCTGTCACCACTGTCATTACAGCCGGCAGGCTCCAAAGTCCTCCCGCTGCATCTTTTGTAAGCCATCCGTAGGACCTCACCCCTCTCCTAAGAGACTCCCAGGCCAGGTGAGTCTCTCAGAGGCTGGCCGGGCTCTACTGACAGAGGTCAGGACAGCCCTGGACTGGCAGGGCCCGGCGAGGCATGAGGGGGACTCCCAGGGACTATTAATAGTATCCATCCGGTGCTGTCTGGTGAGTCTATAATTCATTGAGCTATACACAGAGGCTACAGCATGCTTCTCTACACGTATGTCACATGACAGTCTACATATGTGGGGAATACTATGCGTCTCCCCCTGAATGTGACATCCCCAGCAATCAGAGTATTTCTGTGCCTTGAGCTGGTCCCCTGTGACCAGTACAAGGACAGGCAACTGAGGTCATTTTCTGCAGAGGGAACACAGCAGAGAGGTGAGCACACTAGCACACTCCTTCCCCCAGAATTATGCACTGGCAGGGGACGGAGGTCAAGGGTCAGGAAGGGGCCACTTCCTAGGCTGAGCACCAGGAGGGTGACCTTCCAGCCTTACAAATAACTCCCAGTGCCTCTGACCAATGGTACAGGCAGAAACAACGCAGAGGAGGTTCAGAGTCACAGGACTCGGATGTCATGTGGCTTCATGAGGGGGAGCAGCCCTCTGTCACCCCAAGAAATAGTACTTGACATAAAACGCACTGGTTTAGCATTCCCAGAAGAAACCAACAGCCTCTTCCCCGGGCTTTTCAAGAGATCAAAGCAAAGAACACGATATTACCCATAAGATGGAGAGTTATAAAGAAAATGGGGTATAGATGCCTCTTCCCTGGGCTCTGATTTCTACACACTGGGAATCTGTGCCTCTATACCAAATGCTAACCATCTCTTAGGATGTAGAGAATGCCCCGGAATATTCTCTGAGATTGAGACAGAGGTGGCCTAGGGTTTAAACCCCCAGATCACCATTTGTTGGTGGTGGGGACCATAGCTAAGTTACACCATCTCCCTGGCCTGAGTTTCCTTGTCTAAAAGAAGAGAGGATAAAAAAAATAATTCCCATCCTTGTGTTGAGATAATTCAAGGATCCTGTGTGATAATGGATCGCAGAGCACTGGGCTCGCTGTCGAGCGCAGTACAAGTAGAAAAGGTCGTGAGCACTATATGGCCGCTTTTTTTTTTTTTTTTTTGCGGTACTAGGGATTGAACCCAGGGGCATTCTACCTCCGAGCTACACCCCACCCCTATTTTTTATTCTTTATTTTGAAACAGGGTGTCACTAAGTTGCAGAGGGCCTCACTAAGTAGCTGAAGCTGGCCACAAACCTGCGATCCTCCTGTCTCAGCCTCCCAAGTACTGGGATTACAAGCGTGCACTACCACGCCCGGCTCTGTATGGCCACTTCTATTTAGCCAGTTTTGAAGTCTTTGGAAAATGAATTGGTTCTTAGAATTTAGCCACCTTTTTTCTCAGATGTATTGCTTTGGTAAATTTAAGAGGCTGGCCTATGAATGTATGTATGTGTGTACGTATGTATGTATGTATGTATGTATACACACACATACCTGCAGGTGATATGTAGATATCGCCTGTCACCTGCTTAGCTGGGCCTTGTGCGAGGCTTTTTGTCACATGCTATTATATTTATTTATTTGTTGCTTTATTTATTTAGTGTATGTGGTACTGGGGATTGAACCCCGGGGCATTCTACCTCCGAGCTTTTAATTTTTTGTTTTAAAACAGGGTCTCGCTCAGTTGCTGAGAACCTTGCCACATTGCTGAGGCTGTCCTCAAACCTGTGATCCTCCTGTCTCAGCCTCCCAAGTACTGGGATAACAGGCGTGCGCCACCACACCCAGCCTGTTATTTCATTTAAATCTGGTGACAATCACTTAAAAATAGACATTATTATTATTATTGCCTGTATAAAAGTAGCAATGAACTTCCTAAGTGGCGGGTCCTGTGCTAAACCCTTTGTGAATGTTCCTGCATTCAGTCCTGATGGTGAGTCTGTGAGGCGCAGAGACATGTGAGTCTCATTCTAGAGGGTGAGACCAAATCCCACAGAAGCAATTCCCCCATACCACACAGCTGTACATGGCAGAGATGGGATATGAACCCAGCATTTCTGCCTGGGAAGAGGCAATTTTAGTAAGATGTCCTATGAGAGAGGTGCATTTTTCTCTTTAATTAAAAAAAAAGTGTTGTGGAGGCACAGAGGAGCATCCCCTTGATCACACTGGGACGGGGTCTGGAAGTAGGAGCTCGCTTCTCCCCACTAGGGCAGGGGCAGGGACGTTATGCCAGGCGGGAGCGCTGTGTGAACAAAGATGGAGGCGAGGAGCAGCCTGGTACCGAGGTGAAGTGTGCTTCTGGGTGACTGACATGCTGCTATAGTTGAATGGGGGTATGTCACAAAATAAAAGAAATTACTAGGGCTCCTTGGTACTGTCACGGGGAGATGAAGTTATAGCTGATAAAACTGATACAGAAAGGGGAAGCCATCTGCCCCAGATCGTACTGTTTCTAAGTGGCTTATGCAAGGATTTGAACCACAGAGAAGTCTCTAACCACTGCACCATGGTGCCTAGTGTAACTGCTGCCCAAACCCAGAACCGCTCTCTCTAGAGTCCAGAGTTTTACCATTTCATGCTTTGTACCATTCTTATTTTTGTGTCTGCTTTTGCTCTACACACATCCTAATGTGCCTCTCATTCTCTCATGGAGCAGTTTGGCATCAGGGACATTTCCTGATGTTGGCACTGACCATGTGGTAGGGATGGCTCAGATCCTATGGTCTCCATTGCCAGAAAGCCCTTGCACACGCTGGCGCCCTCTCCCTTCCAGAGGGAGCATCGCAAACAAAATTCACAACAAAATCCCAGACCAAGTTGTCCTCCCCTTCATAATGAATTGTGCTCCAGGAGAGGAGGGGGAAAATACTCATTAGGTTAATGGGAAATAAATGTCACTCTGAGAGTTCCCGCTTTGCAGCACAAAGATTCAAATTTGGATAAAGATGGTGAATAATTAACCAATAAATCTAAATGATGTTTAGTGTTGTTGTGGGAAGCTACATTCAAATCTCAATTGTTTCCCCATTAATCATAAATGAAAATTGTTCAGGGTGGTTGTGAAATGTCTATTGTCAAAGAACTCTCTAAGCACTACCAAAATACGATTTGGAAATAGCATTAGGGATAATCCAGGGCCTTTACAGATGGGGAAATTAATGCTTGGAGAAAAAAAATTGTATCGTTGATAGCTGCATATTAAATTAATAACAGAAGTGAACTACCTGATAACACTGTGGTCCACAAAAGTATGGTTCTAGATAACCCAACCTTATTTTTCTTGTTTGTTTGTTTATTAGTACTGGGGATTGAACCCAGAGGCATTCTACCTCTGAGCTACACCCCCAGCCTATTTTATTTTTTATTTTGATACAGGGTTTTGCCAGGTTGCTGAGAGTCTCTCACTATGCTGCTGAGGCTGGCCTCGAACCTCCTGTCTCAGCGTGGGATTACAGGCATGCACCACCATGCCCCACTGGACCCTATCAATTTTAAGCAACATCATGGTGTTAGATTTTTTAAATTATGAACTTTCAAATAATATAGACTTTATTTCAAATCTGCCTAGGGTACTGATTGTGTATATGATCCTGGGCAAGTTGCATTACCTTTCTGAGCCTCATTTTTATTTTATGAAGAAAATAATAATCTCTCTCATAGCATCGTTGTGAAAAATAGTGTTAGAAAAAATTGTAATTGAGTACTATGAGTGACCACTAAGAGAGATGCAGTTTACAGATTCTAAACCAGCAGTAACACAAAATAAAACATAGGAAACACTAATCTATCTAAAAGGCATAAAGGAAGAAGGGATAGGAAAATAAACAACAAACACTAAACACAAGGTAAGAAAATGCAAACAACCTCAAATATATGCATCATTACAATAAATGTAAATGAATAAAATACTCCTATGAAAAGTCAGAGACTAAAATATTAAATTAAAATTATCCAGCTATTTAAGAAAAATACAGCCAGGTGTGGTGGTGCACGCTTGGAATCCTAGTACTTGGGAGGTGGAGACCGGAGGATCCGGGTTTGCGGCCTGCCTCAGCTACTTAGTGAGGCCCTCCGCAACTCGCGAGACCCGGTTTCAAAAATAAAGTATAAAAAATAGGGCCGGGGGTGTAGCTCGGAGGTAGAATGCCCCTGGGTTCAAACCCCGGAACCACAAAAGAAAAACCAGAAAAATACATGAACACACACACACACACACACACACACACACACACACACACTCAGAGAGGTTGAAAATGAAGGGATAAAGAAGGTCCTGCACACTAACCAACTGAAAGAAACCAAGCAAAATAAAATAAGGCAAAAAATAATTCACGGAGAAAAAGAGATACCATACATGAACCAAAGAGTCTGCCAAGAAAATGAAGCCATATGAAACTTAGATGCATCTAAATATACAACTACAAAAACGATAAAGAGAAAGTATAACCCGATTATAGCAAAACTGGTCAAACCCACAAGTAAAGTAGCAATGTGGTAAAAGTCTCTTAGCAGCAGATCAAGCTGAAAAAATCAAAGTTAACAGGAGGCAATTTTTAAAGAAAAACATGGTCATATGTTTTTAAAGATTTCCCTTATGATTTGTGCTTTTATATTTGCATGTAATATTGAAATCGTAAAATTAACCAGCTGGATTCATTTGTCACCTAGAGAACCTTATAGCTACATTCTTTCCCATTCAACAGTTTATTAAACTTGACCATGAACTGAGGCAACAAAGAGATCTCAACAATTTCAAGGAAAAAATATTAGGCATTCTACCATGTCATCTGTCCAAACTGTCATTAAATTAACATTAAAAAAGTTACTCCAAATAACCCCAAATTTTAATGAACTTGAAACTTAATTCATAAATAATTTGCAAGTTAAAAAATGAGAAATGCACAGAGATATTATAAAACTCCTAGCATGTAAGGATGCTGACATAGCAATTCAAGGTGAATGTATTATCTTAAATAGACTAAAACATTTTTTTAAATGATTTATATGATTATTTTTTTTCAGTACTGGGGATTGAACCCAGGGGCATTCTACCTCCGAGATACACCCCCAGCCCTATTTTTTATTCTTTATTTTGAAACAGGGTCTCACTAAGTTGCGGAGGGCCTCACTAAGTAGCTGATGCTAGCCGTGAACCTGGATCCTCCTGTCTCAGCCTCCCAAGTACTGGAATTACAAGTGTGCACTATCACACCCGGCTTATATGATTCTTAAAAATGTTAGTGGGGCAAAATATATTGAAAATGAGTTAAAATATTCAATACCGAAACAAAAAACAGATCAAAAGGCTAAACTAATGGAAAGTAAAAGGAAAAGAAACAAAGAACAGACATCAATTAATATAAAACAAGAAAACACTAGAAAAAAAGTTGGTCCTTTGACAAGATTAGTAGACAAATCTCCAGTAAGTATGGTTCAAAATGGCAACAAAAGGCAGGGCGTGGTGGCGCACGCTTGTAATCCCAGTACTTTGGGAGGCGGAGACCGGAGGATCCGGGTTCGCGGCCAGCCTCAGCTCTTTCTCTCTCTCTCTCTCTCCCTGTCTCTCTCTCTCTCTCTCTCTACTTAGTGAGGCCCTCCGCAACTTTGTGAGACGCGGTTTCAAAATAAAGTATAAAAAAAATAGGGCCGGGGGCGTAGCGCGGAGGTAGAAAAGCCCCTGGGTTCAATCCCTGGTACTGCAAATGGCAACAAAAATCTCAAAAGTAAACATTATGATTTTAAAAGGAAACTGACACAATAGAATTTTTAAAGTCGTATGAAAATAATCTTTATGCCAACCTATAGGGGAAGTCAGATGAAACAATAAATATATTAACTAACACAATTTCCTCAATAAGAGAGACACTGCTGAATTTTGTGTTCAGTTGTGATTGCAGAATTGTGAGACAGCAATTAAACATTTATTCTGCTCCCTGAGAGAAACTAGAGCCAAATAGGATTTACAGGCAAACCATTCCATATCTTCAAGAGCTACATGTTCCAAATTTTATTAAAAGTTATTTCAAAAATAGTCACACACTCATTTTATGAGGTCAGTTCAACCCTGGACAAAGACAGCATAAGGAAAGAAAATTGTAAATCAATCTTACTTATGATTCTGGTTTCAAAAGTCCTGAAAAAGATGTTATTAGCAATCAGAGCCAGGTATTAAAAGGATATGGTTAGTTAAGATTTATCTGGGAAACATGTCCGGATACATTGCGATATCGAAAATGGAATATATAGGATTAATAAATGAAGGAGACAAGCCACAGGCTGGTTAACAACTACATAAAAAGTATGTCATAATTTATATTCAACATTTGTTGAATTAATATATAATTTAAAATATATATATATATATATATTTTGCGGTACTGGGAATTGAACCCGGGGCATTCTACCTCCGAGCTGCACCCCCAGCCCTATTTTTTATTCTTTATTTGGAAACAGGGTCTCACTAAGTTGTGGAGGGTCTCACTAAGTAGCTGAGGCTGGCCGCGAACCCGGATCTTCCTGACTCGGCCTCCCAAGTACTGGGATTACAAGCATGCGCCACCATGCCCAGCTTAAAAAATATATTTTAAAATATTTTTAAAAAACTACGAATGGAAGAAGATTGACTTTTGTTTTGTTTTGTTTTGGGTACTGGGGATTGAACCCAGGGGACTGAATCTGCAATCCTCCTGTTTTAGCCTCCCAAATACTGGGATTACAGGTGTGTGCCAACACACCTGGCTTTGCTTGTCTTTAAAATTGTATTTTCTTCTTGTTCTTTCTTTTTTCTTGTGGTACTGGGGATTCAACTCAGGGGCATTTTACCTCTGAGCCACACCCCCAGACCTATTTTATTGTTTTATTTTCAAACAGAGTCTCACTAGGTTGCAAAGGGCCTCGGTAAATTGCTGAGGCTGACTGCAAACCTGCGATCTTCCTGGCTCAGCCTCCCAAGTACTGGAATTACAAACATGTGCCACCATGCCTGGCTTCTTGTTCTTTCAACCTTCTTAAGATTCAAGTGGTGGGCGCGGTATAGCTAAATGGTAGAGCACTTGACTAGTATATGTAAGGCCGTAGGTTCAATCCTCAGCAATGCAAAAAAAAAAAAAAATTTCCATAACAAAACCTGATGTGATTTTCACTGGAAATTCACTGATATGTAATTTAGGAACAGTTGGCATTTTTTAGAACATTAAACTATTATATATAGCTTATGCTGTCTCTCTCTACTTGCTTATTCATTATTTCATTATTTTTATACATAAAGGGCTTAAACTTTTATGTTAGAGTTATTTCTAGAAAATTTGTAGTTTCCATATCTGCAATGAGTAAAATTTTTTTCCATACTCTATTTTTCATTTGGTTATTGTGACACATGGGAAGACTATTCATTGTATTGATTGACTATTGCACTGATTAAGACTATTGCATTGATTAAGACGTATTGTACTGATTAAGACTATTCATTGTATTGATTATATTGATTATATTCCATCTGTAGATTCTCTTGGATTTTCTACATTGACAATCTTTCCATTTGAAATTGAGAATTTTGCCTCTGGACCAAAATGGGGCAATGGAAACATCTCAACAATTCAAAGACACATGTTATACATTCTTAAAATTTTTCTTGCCTTATTTCATTGGCTTGGACCACTAGTGTAAGAGAGGATGATGAAGGTATTTGGCATCCTTCCCTTACCCCTGACCTTAGTAGGAATGTTCCCAAAGTTTCCCAGGTGCCTAGTTGCAGTGTGTGTTTGATGTGTAAATTTAATCATGTTACGTCTTCTTAGCTGGGGATAGTGGTGCATGCCTGTAATCTCAGTGCTTGGAAGGCTGAGGCAGGAGGATCACAAGTTTGAGGTCAGCCTCAGCAACGTCGGAAGACCCTGTTTCAAACTAAAAGGGGCTGGGGGTGTAGCTTGGAGGTAGTATGCCCCTGCATTCAATCCCTAGAACTGCAAAATGAATGAATGAATGGATGAATGAATGAATGAATAAATAAATGGAAATGCAAGATAAACTATTTTGCAAGTTATCAAAACCTAGCCATGAAGACCACATGGCTTAGACTGAGGACACAGCTGGGTGATAGAGCACGAGCCTGGTATGCACGGGGCCCTGGTTCGATTCCCAGCACTGCAAAACAAAGATCCAAATAAAATGAAATGCCACGTGGGGCAGGAATGGACAAATGAGCTGACGAGAACGAATGAGGAGCCCATAAACACACCCACACACGCAGGAAAAGTGCAAAAATACATACGTGTGAAATAAAACAGAGGTTATCCACACTAGGAAGAACTAGATTCCTGCCTCGCACTATACACCCAAATAAACTCTACATGGATTAACGACCTAACGATATCACAAACAAAATTTTAGAACTTTCAAGAACTACGTAAAAACTGAACTCTAGTTAAGGAAAGCTATCTTAAGATATTGCGGGGTGGGCTCTGAAGGGAAACACACCAAGTGTTGTGTGTATTTATGTTTCTATCACTCTAAACCTCACTATGATGGATGTATAATTACAATGCACCAATAAAAGTATAAAAAAGATAGAGAAGAGCTGGGCGTGGGGGCGCACACCTGCAATCCCAGTACTTGGGAAGCTGAGACAGGAAGATCACAGGTTCCAGGACAGCCTCAGCAAGTAGTGAGACTCTCAGCAATCTAGTGAGATCCTGTTTCAAATAAAAAAGGAGCTGGACGTGGTGGCACACGCTAAGACTGGAGGATCCGGGTTTGCGGCCAGTCTCAGCTACTTAGTGAGTCCCTTCGCAACTTAGTGAGACCCTGTTTCAAAATAAAGAATAAAAAAAATAGGGCTGGGGGTGTAGCTTGGAGGTAGAATGCCCCTGGGTTCAATCCCCAGTACCACAAAAAAATAAAAAAATAAAAAAGGGCTGGGGGTGTAGCTTAGAGGTAGAATGCCCCTTGTTCAATGTCCTGTAACACATACACAAACACACACAATATACAAGCACACACCATAAAAAATGATTGATTAATATTACTGCCTTAAAAACCACTTTATACTAAGTGAAGGGCATTATAAACAAGTGAAATGATTATCCATGGTACAGGAGGCATTTGCAAACTGTATTACCAAAGATGGATTAGCATCTTGCAGAAGGATCATAAATGATGAGTAGAAAAAGGACGGAAGACAAAGGCAGCTTGTGCAGAGGAAACCACGGTCAACGTCTGAAAACACAGGACTTCAACAGTGACAAGGGACGTGCAGAACCAGGCAACACTGCCTGGAAAAAGGAATTCTTAATTAATTAATTAATTAATTAATATTTTTAGCATTTACATTATCTTTATTTTATTTATTTTAATATGCTTTTATTGGTGCATTATAGTGTCACGTCATAATGGAAAAGGAATTTCCAACGCCCGACAGAGCCACGTGCTGGCGGAGGGGTGAAGAAGCTGAACCTGAGACGATGCAGGTGACAGTAACAGTGTCCACGGCCACGTGGCGGGGACCGTTTGGGTAATATTGAATTCCCAAGTTGTACATTTCTAGGAGTCGGCAATTCCTCTTCTAGCCACATATCCATAGCCACACTCCTCCCACAGGCACGGTGAGATGTATACAGGAATGTACACTGAAGTCTGTGTCTTAAGGTACAAAGGCAATATAGCTACTGTTATGGGTAGAGATGGAATGTCCCCTGGAGAGCTCATGTTCATGTTCAGAGTTGATGTATTTAAGTCATGAGGGTTATGATCTCATCAGTGGATAAATCCATTGTAATGGACTTACTGGGTGGTCACCTAGGGCAGCAGCGGGGTATGGCTGGAGAAGGTGGGTCCCTGGGGGTGTGGCCTTGAGGACTGTGCTTTTGTCTTTGAATCCCCTTGCTTGCTCCCTTTCTTGATCCCACTCAAAATGTCCTCCAGCTTCCTAGGTGTGAGGGCAGAGCCCTTGCTCTCTCCCTCTCTCTGCTCCCCGCCGCCATGCCCTGAGCTCCGCAGACCCTGGAGGTAATAGTTTCCTCTGGGGAGGGACGGAAGAGGGAGATCAAGAAGGGACAGCAAGAAGCCACAAACTGGCTTTAAAAGGTTTTGCTTCTTTAAAAACATCTGAGATTTCAAATACGGCAAAATGCTAATCCCTGTGAACCCTGGGTGCCGGGGGCATAAACATCAATTACCACATCTTTCTATTCTCCCACGTGTTTGGCGAAGGTCATAATAAAAACACTTAAGACCCGCCAGCGTGACCATTTATTTAAAACCTCCAGTGCGGTGACTAACACCAAGTTGGCCTTCTATTCCTCTGAAGTTCCCGTTGCATATTTTAGCAATATTTATAAAACACTTTCCTTTTTTTTTCCCTTGTCGGTGTAGGCTAGAACCCGCGGCCTCATGCATGCGAGGCAAGAGCTCTTCCACCAAGTGCCCCCTGCAGCCCCCAATCCTGCCTTCACTGGATCTCCCACACTGTTCTCAGGTAATCAGAGGTGAGAGGGTGCCTGTTTCCCCAAGCTCCAGACTGTCATTCTAGAATCAGGTCTGGGGCTCCCGATCTGCACTGAGGTGGAAAGAGAACATCAATGGCTCCCAGTTACCTTGCTGGAAAGCTAGAAAACTCAGCCAGAATTGTCCTGTCTGTCCTTTGGCTTCCTACAGCTATGGAACCCCTGCTTCAGGGTCCCCTAATTTCACCAGTTTATTGCTAATTAATTATTATGTTGTGTGTGTATGGGGGGATACTGGAGATTGAACCCAGGGGCATTCTACCTCTGAGCTATACCCCCAGCCCTATTTTTTATTTTTATTTTGAAACAGGGTCTCTGTAGGTAGATGAGACTTTCACTACTTGCTGAGGCTGGCCTCAAACCTGCGATCCTCCTGTCTCAGCCTCCCGAGCGCTGGGGTGACAGGCATGCACCACAACGCCCGGCTCCAGTTTATTTTTAAATGCACACTGAACATTTACCTTGCCTGGTGGCCCTGGGTGGCCATCTGAGCCATGGCATTCTTTGGTGAATAAAATCAATAACTTCGGGAAAGGAGAGTGAATACTACTAATCAATAGGCCAATTGATTAGGAGTGCACATGAAGAAATGCATTAAAATATACCCGGACGGGCCGGGCATGGTGGCGCACGCTTGTAATCCCAGTACTTTGGGAGGCGGAGACCAGAGGATCCGGGTTCGCGGCCAGCCTCAGCTCTCTCTCTCTCTCTCTCTCTCTCTCTCTTTCTCTCTCTCTCTCTCCCTCCCTCCCTCTCTCCCTGTCTCTCTCTCTCTCTCTTTACCTAGTGAGGCCCTCCACAACTTCGTGAGACCCGGTTTCAAAATAAAGTCTAAAAAAATAGGGCCGGGGTGTAGCGTGGAGGTAGAACACCCCTGGGTTCAATCCCCGGTACCACAAAAAAAAAAAAAAAATATATATATATATATATATACCCGGGTGATGCTTCAAAAGACACAGCAGGAGCCGCGGGTGCTTGTCTCCGGTGCTGGGCTCTCGGGCTGCACCGGCAGTCAGGCTAAAAAACACTCAAGAGGTGGACGGGTGACCTCTCCAGGCCTGATGTCAGAGGCTGGCTCCCAGGTCTGCCGGACACCTTGGGCACAGCAGTGGTTCCCCGAAGGGAGGGAGGTTGGTTTTGTCCTAAAGGGACATTTGGCAATAGCTGCAGACATTTCTAGTGTCCCACCTGAGCGGGGCGCTACTGGGATCCCACGGAGAGAGACCAAGGATGCTGCTACTCCTCCTACAATGCACAGGAGAGCCCCACCGACAAAGAATGCCCCCACTCAAAATGTCCACAGTGCTGTCACTGAGCACCCCGGTGTGCGGTGACAGCTACAACACTGCAGGAGTTGCTTCTCTAGAAGCTCAGAGTGGCCACCTCGCTCACCCAAGGCCACTAGACAGAAAACCCAGCAGGGTTTAAAGCTGCATCTGCCTGACTCTGAGCCCCGCTGTTTCTAGCAAAAGTCTTGTCCTAGCCAGGAGCGGTGGCGCACACCTATCATCTCAGCAGCTCTGAAGGCCGAGGCAGGAGGATTGCAAGTGTGAGGCCAGCCTGGGCAACTTAACAAGACCCCGTCTCAATATATTAAGGGCTGGAGATGAAGTTCAATGGTAGAGCATCACTGGGTTAGGAAGGAAGGAAGGAAGGAAGGAAGGAAGGAAGGAAGGAAGGAAGGAAGGAAGCCAACTAGGCTTGCCCTGGTGTGGCCAGTTCATTCCACCTGTTAAAGCCGGGCTGCCGCACAGATCCCAGCGCCACGGGGCCCCACAGCCCCCTCCCCGGCTCTTGGCTGTGGCCCCTCGTTTATCCCCAGGGTTCTCCTGGGAGCCCTGCTGCTCGGAGCCCCTGAAGTCAGCTCTAAAGAGCCCACGCATGGGCTCAGCACAGAACGGGCGAGGAAGAGGGTGCCGGGGGTGCAGGCAGCTGGAAGGCTGGTCCCGGCCCTTCCTGAAGACCAGCGCTGATCTCCCTCCACTGGGCCTCCCAGGAATCCCTCTCCCTCGCGGGGCCAGCAGCAGGGGACGGGTCCTCCCGCATGCGCAGGGTGCTGTCCCTTACCTGGTCACACAGGCTTCCGATCAAGCCCTCCAAGTCCTGCTTCTCATGGAGGGCCACCTGCTTCTCCTCGTACTCCTGCTCCAGCTGCATTTCCAGCTGATGGAGCTGCGGGAAGACAGGGCGGATGAGTGCGTGGGGCTCCGGACTCCGGGCAGACGCATCCTGCAAGGCCAGGGCCCCGGGGAGGAGGAGGGGATGTGGGGCTGTGGCTCTGCTCTATGCAGGCGACCCTAGTGACCGGGAGGGGGTCTGTCTGTCAGAGAACTCAGGAGCCTAAATGCTTGGGAACTGGGAACTGGGTACCAATGGGGAGAGCTGGTCAGTTATGGGGAGCCCCCGGCCCTGTCATTGACTGAAGTTCCCCAATAGGAAGGGTCGCCCTCCTACAGCCTGGTCCTCTGGGCGAATTTTCACAAGCAGAGGCAGGTGACAGCCAGCATATTAAATGCACCCAGCTCCCTTAATAAACACGCTGTGATCCAGCCAGGCGTGGTGGCGCACGCCTGTCATCCCAGTACTGGGGAGGCTGAGACAGGAGGATCGCAGGTTCCAGACCAACCTCAGGCACAGAGCAAGACCCTTCAGCAAAATAGCAAGACCCTGTTTTAAAACAAAAAATAAAGAGGGCTAGGGGTGCAGCTCAGAGGTACAATGTCCCTGGGTTCAATCCCCATAATCTCCAGTACCATAAAAATTAAAAAAAATTAAAACTAAAAGTGTGCACGCATGCACACGTGTGCACACACACACAGTGATACAAGTTAAAAAATGTGCATTTGACATTATCTGGATTTATGGACTGCATGCTCCTCCCCCTGCAGCCCCTCCCCCAAGCCAAATTCATATGTTAAAATCCTAATCTAGAATCCAATGGTATCTGGGGGCGGGGCTCTGGGAGGCGGGGCTCTGGGAGGCGGGGCTCTGGAGGCGGGGCTCTGGGAGGTGGTCAGGGTCAAAGGAGGTCATGGAGCTGGGGCTCTCATGATAGGATTAGTGCCCTTGTAAGAAGACTTACCAGCAAGCTGGTGCTGGCTCCCTCCCCCCTGCACCCGCACCCACCATAGGAAGACATAAAGAGGCGGCGGTGTCTCCAAGCCAGGAAGAGAGTCCCCACCGGACACCAAACCAGCGGGCGCCCTGACCCTGGCCTGGCCAGCCTCCGGAGTGCGAGAAGATGCTGCTGCCCATCTAAGCCGCGCCCCAGGCTGTGGCTTCTGCTCTAGCAGCCAGGACTAAGACACACAACTAGCGCGACTCATTTCACCTACAATCGGCTCTATTTCCTGGCAGTCACAGGCTGCCCGCTCTAGGATGAGCCCTTGCTGGGGAGCGGTGCTCGGCATGCCCCTCCCCAGCCTCTCCCAGCTGTATTCTTTCACCCCCTTCATCCTCCATCTCCTGGAGCCATCGCTGACCCTATTTCACAGATGGTAAACTGAGTCCCAGGGAGGAGCCAAAGTGTGTGCTCTTCAATCACTTGACGCTGAGAGGAACCTGTGTCCTGTCTCCTGCCCCCAGATCGTCCTGCACCTCGGGCGGCCACAGCATCCCCTGGGTCACTATCAATCCACTCCCTGCATGGCGAGAGGGAGACTGCACACGGTTGCCGTGCGAAGTCAGGGCCAGCGTCTGTCACAGGGGAACAGCGCTGTCCTCCGCCTGCATGCTGTCCTCCACCTGCACACTGTCCTCCGCCCGCACACTGTCCTCCACCTGCACGCTGTCCCTCTGTGAACTGGCCCAAAGAGAAGCACCCGGAGGGTCTAGGTCGCATCTCCAACTCATCAGAGCCCTGGTTGAGGGCGCAGACCATTCTCTGAGGCTCTCCTGGAACCATCTAGAAACCTCTGCATCCTTTCCCTGGAAGGGAACATGACCAGGGGCTGGGGCTTCTGTCTCGACCCACAGAGGGAGAAAAGTGTTGAGCCGTGATCATTTCTGCAGAGAGCAAGTTCGTCTCAAAACTGCCCTTGAAGAGCAAGGCATAGTAATCATTCAAAAATAAAAAGTACTGGGGATTGAACCCAGAGGCATTCTACCTCCACGCTACACCCCCAGCCTTTATTTCTTATTTGGAAATGGGGTCTCATTAATATGCAGAGGGCCTCGCTAAGTTGCCGAGGCTGGCCTCAAACCTGTGATCCTCCTCTCTCAGCCTCCCAAGTACTGGGATTACAAGCATGTGCCACCACGCCCGGCTTGTATATGCTTTTAGAAGACTGGAAAAGCTTAAAATCATCCTGAAAAAATATATATGAAATAATAAAATCTATATGTCAAGCAAGGCCAAGTTTTCCGGAGTGTGTTTTCTAGAATATTCCCACATGGTGTTCATAGGCAATGCTGGGGGGGGGGGGTTGCGACAGAAGAATGTGACCACTTTACATTACATTCTCATGTGAGAACTGGCTCAGTGATGTGCCTCAAAGTTCCCGGGCAGTTCCCTTTAAGGATTTATCTTACAGTCCACACATCTGTAAGGACGCTTATCCCAGTATTGATCATCGTAGCAGAAGACTGGGAACAACCTAAGTGTGCAATGGTAGGGGATCTGTTGAATAAGTTAGTGCCCGTGCTTGAAGCGGAATACTGTTGAGGTATTAAACATGGGATCGGTGAGAGGGAGAGAGGCCAAGGCGAACCACAGAGTGAAAACAGGGGGCTTTGCAACAGCATGGCCTTATTTAGGGAAAACAGTATTAAATATGTATGCATGAGCCTGGCGTGGTGGCGCACGCTTGAAATCCCAGTATTTGGGAGGCTGAGACCGGAGGATCCGGGTTCACGGCCAGCCTCAGCTACTTAGTGAGGCCCTCCACAACTTAGCGAGACCCTGTTTCAAAATAAAGAATAAAAAATAGGGCTGGAGGTGTTGCTCGGAGGTAGAATGCCCCTGGGCTCAATCCCCAGTACCAAAAAGAAATGTATGCATGGATATAAAGCAGAAGAGAGATATGAAAGAGCATTTAAAAGAGGAATCGGCCGGCACATGTGGCGCACGCTTGTCATCCCAGTACTTGGGAGGCTGAGACAGGAGGATCACAGGTTCGAGGACAGTCTCAGCAAGTAGTGAGACTCTCATTAACCTAGCGAGATCCTGTTTCAAAATAAAAAAAAAAAAAAAGAATCGGGCTGGGGGTGTAGCTCAGAGGCAGAATGCCCCTGGGTTTCATCCCCAGTACCATAAATAAATAAATAAATAAATAAATAAATAAATAAATAAATACATAAATAAATAAATAACTAAACAGAAGAGGAATCGTGATGGTTTCTAGTTGGCTGAGAGTCAAAGGTTCCTGCTTTCTTATGAACTGTTTGGTGTGTCTACAAAAAGCTTGCAGAAAATCTAAGACGTGGAGAGTGCGAGGAAAATGTAAGCATTGCAGGGGAGGGGCCAGGAAGGAGCAGGCCCATTATTGGCACTCAGAAGTCCTTCCCCAAGGTGGCAGGCCCTGGCATGATGGGTTTTTGGTAGAGATCTTGGGGGAAGATTCTGCAAAGTTCCAGAGGCTTCTGGAAGCTCCAGGATCATATTTGAGAGTGGTACTTCCCGTCCTGCACCCTGGAAAACACCCAGGTAGCTGAGGTCCCAGCTGCTTGCAGGAAGAGCCTGGCCCCTGTCTGCAGTCCCCAGCTCCTCCTCCCTGAGACTGGCCAGGACGTACCCGCTTCTGGCAGGACTGACGGACGTCCTCTAGCTCCTCCTCCTGGTCCTCGCGGTCCTTCTCGTGCATCTGTTTCATCCGCTCAATTTCCAACTCAAACCGCTGGCGGAGCTGGGGGTGGCAAGCAAGGGCAGGACATGAGGGTGGCCCGCCGTGACTCTCCCAGACCCCCATGTTGTCCCTAGTAGCCCCGTTGTATTTTCCCAAGTCATCTCCCTAACACCCCGGAAGGTCAGAAATGGTAGACAAACAGCCACATGCTGTCTCCCTCCTTCCCTTCCTGTGGCTAGAACAGACATCACTAATCCATCCCCTTCTCCTGCTGAGTATAGATGCAGCCTCAGAATCCTTCTTAACACTCCTAAGATGAATCAGAAGCTCACCCCTGCCCCAGAAGCCCACAACAGTTGTCCCTAACATGAAAATCAGGTGGAAACAATCCTGGTCTTTCAAAATGTGGACAATGTTCCCCGCTATGTAGGAGGGTAGAGCAGGGCAGGAAAGACAGTATATATGTGAGCTCCTGTTTCAGTCCCTGGCAAACAGCGGGCTCAGTTTAAATGTCAGCTTCCTTCCTCCCCTGCTTAAAAAATGACAGAGGTTATGGGAGGATAATCCAAAAT
Source organism: Glis glis (assembly GCA_004027185.1). Lineage (NCBI taxonomy): Eukaryota > Metazoa > Chordata > Mammalia > Rodentia > Gliridae > Glis > Glis glis. Next base: position 6,769 of record PVJS01020044.1, on the reverse strand, counting down.
GAGAGCCCAAGCAAGTGAATATAATATTTCTTTTCATTTTTTTTCTAGCCTCTTGGACGCTCCTGACATCCGCAATATCGTTTGTGTCAAACCAATATGAGTTAACATAAAACTCCCCGGAAAAAGTACTATATTGTCATCAATAAATATCTGCCGGATGATTACAAGGACACAATCGAGTGCGAGGTTATTACGGTGACGCTGACGAGGGAGAGAGTGTGGAGTCCACCTCACCCTGCGGGAGCAGAGGCAGTCAGACCAGGGAGCGGGGTCAAACGTTCCTGCTTCCGGGCCCTGAGCAGCGCCCCCATGGGGTCCTAAAGGGTGAATGCAATTTCCCAAGGTGCCCGTTCTACTCGTCTCAGCATGGATCCTGCTCATTTCTAGAACACTGGGTTGGTACAAGACACTGTCCAATCCTCCATGAACCTTAAATACTTCCACCAACATTGCACGCTCTCCGTGAACCTTCGCAGATTCAGAGCTGGGACTGGGGGCTGCTGGGGACTGGCCAGGCTCCATATTCCACTGTACAGAGGAAGAGGCGAAGGTCTAGAGGGAACAGGGGCTGCTCCTAGTGTATTTGATATCCCCACCTTATTTCTTATTCCCCGCCTTATTTCTTATTTCCCTCGGTTATTTGATGTTTCCCCAAGACTCGCACTCCGCGCTCCCTCGAGGCCGTGCATACAGTGGCATTCGAGGCTCTGAGGCGTCGGATGACTCAGGCTCCAAATCCCACCTGCTCCCTTCCCCCCATCTCCCTCTGTGGAGTGGGGGTGACAGTCCTCTCGCCCACATAATCTCTTCTCGTAGAGATTCATGAGAGGAGGTGGCGGAGAGCTTAGGGCTAAGTCCAAGTACACAGGCAGTGAACAATAAATGTTAGCCGCTTGGTCAGCAGTTATTTATGGAGTGCCAACTGTGTACCTGGCCTTGTTCCAGGTTCCAGGGTTGCGCTAGTAACACGAGATGATCTTGAAACTTTTATGTTAAAGGGGTGAGAAGCATTGAAGAAAAACATTTAAATCCTATCTGATAGCTGGGCGTGGTGGTGCACACCTGTAATCCCAGTACTTGGGAGGCTGAGACAGGAGGATGACAGGTTTGAGGCCAGCCTCAACTACTTAATGAGGCCCTCTGCAACTTAGTGAGACCATGTTTCTAAATAAAGAATAAAAAATAGGGCTGGGGGTGTAGCTTGGAGGTAGAATGCCCCTGGGTTCAAATCCCCAGTACCATAAAACAAAACAAAGCAAATAAATCCTATCTGATAAAGTGGTGGGTGGGTATTATAAAGAAAAACAAGCCAGCGTGGGGGCGCACGCTTGGAATCCCAGGACTTGGGAGGCTGAGACAGGAGGATTCGGGTTCGTGGCCAGCCTCAGCTACTTAGTGAGGCCCTCCGCAACTTAGTGAGACCATGTTTCTAAATAAAGAATAAAACATAGGGCTGGGGGTGTATCTTGGAGGTAGAATGCCCCTGGGTTCCATCCCCAGTACCACAATCAATCAATCAATCAATCAATCAATCAATCAAAATAAAGGAAAACAAGCCAATTAAGGAACTGAACAGTAAACGTGGCGTGCAGGGAGGCGTTTGCAAGGTGCAGGTCTCTGTGGGGAGGGGATGTTGACCTTGAAGGATAGCAGGAGAGGTCTAGGTCATAAAGTATCTGAATGTCAGCCTTAGGACTTAGGAGGTTTTTCCAGGGTAATAGGGAGCCATGGAAGGATGGGAGCAGCAGTGTTTTGATGGTACATTCTCCGTCACAGCGGGCAGCAGTGTTTTGATGGCACACTCTCCTTCACAGCGGGCCCCTGGACAGGGCCTTCCTACCTGCTCCAGCTGCTGGATGGCGTTCTCCTGCTGGGTCTGGATCTTCTCCTGCTCCAGGGCATTGGATTCCAGCCTCCAGAGCCGCTCCTTCAAGCCGGCCACACTGCTTCCCCCGGCAGAGGACACCTGCAGCAGCTCCCGTTTCTGGTCTTGGAGCTTCTCCACCTCCTGCTTCAGCTTCATGGTTTCCTGTTCCTTTTGCTGTGGAGACCCAGGGGACAGAGACCTGGAGTCATTCACGGGAGTATGTCCCCACCTCCCCAGGGAGGCCTCTGTAAGCCGCTCTTACTCCACCGCCACCTCCCGCCCTCGCAGCGCCCCCTGCAGGACACCGGCAGGGGCTGCACCAGGGAAGGGGGGAGGACGAACCCCCAAGAAGGCAGTCATGTCCCTAGAGATAGATTTGAGCATAAGGAAGTGTTTAGAGCTTTTGCGAGCGGGGTGCAGGGACATAACTAACGTTCCGCTGTGTGCCCGCTGCGGCGGGGACCCAGCTGTTGGGATCAAGGGGACAGAGAGTCCAGAAATGACCCTTCCAAGCAGGGCAGTCAGCTCCCGGGTCAGAGACCTCTGGGCTCAGTCATGAGGAAGCTGCACGCCAGGCCACAGGGTGCCGAGGTTCTCCTGGTGGCAAGAGGGAGCCACAGAAGGATAAGGTGCAGCTGGGCGAGGGGCCAGCATCATAGTCTAACAAAATCCCTCCGCGTCTGAGACCCTGTGGGTCGGCCATGGCTGCTGGCCCTGCTCTAGCTGACTCATTTTCTTTTTTCTTTTTTTTTTTTGCGGTACCGGGGATTGAACCCTGGGGCGTTCTACCTCCACGCTACACCCCTGGCGCTATTTTTTATACTTTATTTTGAAACCGGGTCTCACGAAGTTGCAGAGGGCCTCACTAAGTAGAGAGGGAGTGAGAGAGAGAGAGAGACAGAGAGAGACAGAGAGAGACAGAGAGAGACAAGGAGAGAGAGAGAGAGAGAGCTGAGGCTGGCCGCGAACCCGGATCCTCCGGTCTCCGCCTCCCAAAGTACTGGGATTACAAGCGTGCACCACCACGCCCGGCTTAGCCAACTCATTTTCTGCTGAGTCTGTCGTACCGCCCAGGTCGACACACTGGACCCTGTGCAGGTTCCCGTGCAAGCCCTGATTATTAACCTGCCAGCCACAGTCTGATTTATTAAGATGTGCAGGGAACCGTGGCTGTGGCCCCTGGCAGACCAGGACCCTCGGGCAAGGTCCTCTCCCTGTGACGTAGCAATTGCATGGTGAGTTTCAAAGGGTCCAGTGACCAGGAGCGGGGACAGCTGCGTCCCCCACCCATTACCTTCAGCTGCTCCTGCACGCGTCCCAGCTCCCAGCGGACGCCGGTGTTCTCCTGGGTCACCTTCTCGCGGAGGCTCCTCTCAAACACGGACTCCCCCAGGGCCTGGGCCAGCTCCATGTCAAACCTGTGCAAGCAGAGCGTGTGTCACGGCACCACGGTGGGGGAAACTGAGGCAGGGGAGGGAGCGACTGGAGAGAGGTAACTAGTTTGCTGAGGACCACAAGAGGAGGAGGGGGAATGGCGGAGGGTTTGCTCCGGGGCTGCGTGTGAGGCTGTGGATAGGGGCAGGAATCAGGAATTACCAAAGAGCAAAGATTTAGGGCTTAAATGGAGTTACCACCAAAAATACTGGATCCTTACTAAAAAACCATGATAAAAATATATACAGAAAATAAAATTAGACTAGGACTATATGCAGATATAGAATAAAATTAAATATATATTTCTACGAAGCTAGAGACAGAAAGAAAGAGAAAGAGAGCCTATCTGGTAGCCAATAAATGTCAAGATCCATGAACTCTACAAGGCTCAGGTTTGGCATCTAAAATTCACCGATGAGCCAGGCGTGGTGGCGCACGCTTGTCATCCCAGTACTTGGGAGGCTGAGACAGGAGGATCCGGGTTCGCGGCCAGCCTCAGCTACTTAGTGAGGCCTCTGCAACTTAGTGAGACCCTGTTTCAAAATAAAGAATAAAAAATAGGGCTGGGGGTGCAGCTCTGAACCAATACTGGTTCAATCCCCAGTATTGCAAAAAATAAAATAAAATAAAATTCACACACACACACACACACACACACACACACACACACCACATCTAGATATAGATGTGCTGGTTCCTTTGTCTCCACACAAACGCCGCACATTCTACATTTCATATTTCATGGCTGACGCGCTCCCACACCCATGGCGGTTTTCTGTGCGACACTAGACATGACACAGGCCACCTGGTCTTCATTTGTTTCCCGAGCAGATGACATAAGGACAAGAGAGTCCCTCTGAGGGCTGTGGGCACGCGTCTCCTCGGGGGCTCTCCCGGCCCTCCGCAGCGGGCGGTGGCCACTGGGCACGAAGCGCCCCCTGAGCTTCCTGTCATTCCCTCGGGTGTCGCGGCCTCTGCCCGTCACCGACGAGGACACCCCCGAGACGGGGCCCTTTGCGTCACAAACAGCAAGTCCCACTGATCCAGAGCACTCGGTGTGGTGCTGGAATGTGGACCTTGGTGACAAGAAGGCCTTTCCGTCACAGTGTCACCCCGTGTCCCATCACACCAGCCGGTCACTCAAATCTCAGACTCCTGAGAGAGCCCGTCTGGGACCATCCAAGGGAGCCCCTGTAGAGGGCAGCCCGGGAGCTTTCTGATTGGCTGTTGATGACATCATTCCAGGGGGTGCTGTCTGCTGCCCCTGAATGAAAACATTGTGAGGACATTGATGACCCAAATCCCCTATGTGCCAGGCCGGGTCGCAGGGTCCCCGCAGTCCTCACAACAATACAGGGAGACCTACAGTGTGAGATCCATTTAAAGAAGATACCAAAGCTCAGAGTGACCCAGCCCAAGTAGAAAGGAGCAGAAGGACGCCCAGCCCAGCCTCCCCCCAGCTAAGCCCCGTCGACCTGGCCACGCGCTTGGACACGTGAGACTAGGGGCAGGTGGCTGGGGGCCAGAGGAGCCCCTGACCCCACAGGCCACTGGATGCCAAAGGGACGCTCCTGTTACAGACCCTGACTTTTAGAACCCACCAACCCCCCGAGGTCAGGCAAATTTGCACACACCCATCACCCGCTAGGGACTGGCCTGGGGGGTCGGGAGCCTAGCCCAGGGCTCACCCCAAGAGTTCCACCAGCCGGTGAAGTGAGCTTTGTGACCCATGCATCGGTAACCATGGCAACAGGACCACTCTGGACCACTCTGAACTTAGAGGCCAAGGCAGGGATGCGAAACTCTGCCGGCATGGAGACAGCCCTCCATCCCGGGCCCAGCCGACCGAAGAGGCGGCTGTGTCTACAACTCGATCAAACATGAGAGGCAGTGGCACGAGGAAGCGCGGCCGACTTCTAGATCTTTCCCTCGCTGTAGCCGTTCTGCCTGAATTTACACCCTTAGACGGAGACTTCGGCCACTCCCAGGGCTCCCTGGTAATATGCTAATCTACCTGGAGGAGGATTCCCTGCGATCAGCAAACACCATCGACGGACGGTTCTGCCGAGAGATAGCAGCAGAATGGAGGGTGTCAGGGCCAAGTCCATCTTGACACAAGGGAATGCCAGTATGAGGACATGGGGACCTCCCCAGGGGCCTCATGAGGAGCTTCGTGAGTACCCGAGGAGGGATTCTGTCCCAAGGGATGGGGGAACCAGAGAGATGGCATCTTTCTGACTGTACAAATTCCAGAGGCCAGTCCCCTGGAGGGTTGAGACCCCCAGGAACCCACAGGGAGGGCCCAGAGGGCCACTGCTGGGAGGAACCTGAGGGGTGACGGTGCCTACCTCTCTCACCCACAGCCTCTGTTCAGTGCCTTGTCAAGTCCCAGGGTTAGGGTTAGGGTTAGGGGTTAGGGTTAAGGTTAGGGTTAGGGGTTAGGGTTAGGGTTAGGGGTTAGGGTTAGGGGTTAGGGTTAGGGTTAGGGGTTAGGGTTAGGGTTAGGGGTTAGGGTTAGGGGTTAGGGTTAGGGTTAGGGGTTAGGGTTAGGGGTTAGGGTTAGGGTTAGGGGTTAGGGTTAGTGGTTAGGGTTAGGGGTTAGGGTTAGGGGTTAGGGTTCCTCTGAAATGTCAGTGTTTCTCAGGCCCAGAGAGGTGTCATTTAACAAGGTCATACAGCAGTAGTCCTGGGCAGTGCTGAGCTGAGTCATCAACCCCAGTGTCAGGGTAGGCCTAGCCAGGGCACGGGGTAGAAAGGGGAACAGAGTACAATATCCTTTAGAAGAGAAGACACTTCTTATTTGAGGGAGCAGGCTAGCCTCGCTCAAAAGATCTGTTTTTTATTTTCATGAAGAAACCAGCGTGTGAAGTTTGAGGATCAATAAAAGAAACAATATTGGATGCAGAAAGAGTTTGAACTCTCTTTTAACCCCATGGCGATGTAATTCTGCCTGCTACGTCCGGGGAAAGAGGAACTATTCGCACAATCACAGCTTAGCTCACACAGGAATGCTTTTCTGGGTTTTACCCTATTCTAGGAAGAGGCAGTGTTATACCGCTTCACCTCCTATGACGTCTCTACCAGAGCTTGCCGGGCTCAACACGGGACATAGCCTGGGCTGCTGGCACTCCCCAGGAGGGTCGAAGGACCTTGCACAGCCCAGCTGTGCAGGCCTGGAAGGCGCGCGGGTGCTGGGGTGTGCGTGAGGATGCACGGGAGCCGGGGCGGATGCATCTCAGCCAGTATAGAGAGCCACGTGGATGTCGCACCCAGGAGAGCCAGTGTGGGGACCGCTGTACGCATGCCAGCTTGGCCTCTTGTTGACACGAGTTCCGGACCCCGCGTGGCTGCTCCTGGGGTCCCAGAGTCCAGGCCCTAAATGTGAAGGGCAGCAACTCTATTTTTGTTTTTTCTTCAGTCTCTTGCTCCATTTTCTTTTCTTTCTTTTTTTTTTTTTTTTTTTTTTTT
>PVJS01020043.1:0-33048 GCA_004027185.1 Glis glis | reverse complement strand
GAGAGAGAGAGAGAGAGAGAGAGAGAGCGAGCTGAGGCTGGCCATGAACCCGGATCCTCTGGTCTCCACCTCCCAAAGTACTGGGATTACAAGCATGCGCCACCACGCCCGGCCTCTCCTGTTATATTTTGTTGCAAACATGGGGAGCTGCTAAGATGCTCCCATGGAAGCGTCTTTGCTCTATTGCTTGATTCACTGTCCAGTCACTGCTGGTTTTTCACCTTTGTACTTAAGATAATATAGCCTCATATTAAGCACACCCTCTGTTGCTTTCTTGGCTCCCATCTTCCCACCCCAGGCTGGGAAGCATCAGAATAGGTGGAATTTCAGAGGCGTGACAAGAGCCCTATTAGTAACACTGCAAATATATACAGTGCTTTTCAGTTTACACAGCATGTTCACATAGCGTCTGAATTTCAAAACAACCTGTGAGTGAAGCAAGAAATATACCATGATGTTTATTTCAGAATCAATTAAGACCACATTTGTTGGACTCGGGTGGCATACCGAAGACTGTACTGGGGTGTCTTGTACACAGAGACACTCTTCTAACCTGCAGGGGGACTTTGTAAAATTTAGGAAAGGTTCCCTGTGGAGGATTCCCCTTCCTCTGGGGTGACAACCCTATGCCACGACAGGCCTCAGGCTCTTGTCCCCCTTTCTCATCCCCTGAGCACCTTACATGGAGCCTGCATAGACATTAATACATTTACTTCTCATATCAGACCTGGAGGACTGGGGCTGCGATTCAGTGGTAGCGTGCTGGTCTAACAAAGCCCTGGGTTTGGTTCCTAGCACTAAAAAAAAAAAAAAAAAAAAAAAAAATTGCCAAAGACTTTGCTGGGTGCTATGGTGCATGCCTGTAATCCTAGCTACTTGAGAGGCTGAGGAAGGAGGATCACAAGTTTGAGTCCAGCTTGGGCAACTTAGTGAGACTCTGTCTCAAAAACTAAAAAGAGCTGGGGATATAGTTCAATGGTAGAGCACCCCCAGGTTCCATCCCCAGTACTACAAAAATAAATCAATAACTTGTGTGATAGGAAAGGAACGTCTCCCTTTGTACAGATGAGAAAACTGAGGCTTGTGAAGGTTAAATGTTCTGATCAAAGTAATAGTTTCTTGGTCTTGGAGCTGGGATGAGCCCAGCTCCTCTGAGTTCTCAGCCAGTGGTGATCTCACTAGGATACTCTACCGGCAGCCTGCAGCAGCAGCCTCCAGCCCCCACAGTGCTCCAAGAGCAGCCCCTGGCCAAATCTCCTCCCCATGAGGCCATGGGCATTCTCACTGTGCCTGTGGAGGGAACAGCCTCTTCGGAAAGGAGCCCTCTTAGAGGATGCTTCTCAAATGTGACTATACACAGATTGTGCTTTGATTAGCAGATCTTTAGTGCAGGGGTGCTGGGCACCAAGTCCCACCTCTTCTCACTGCCTTGAAGGTATGATAAGAAGGAAAGCCAGTGAATGTTTATTGATCACCTACTGTGTACTAGGCTCAGTGTCTGCTAGTGCATAGAACAGGTGAATTAGTATATCACACCTACCCACAGCAAGCAAAATCTGCTACAAGTCAAGAAAAATGAAGTGTTTAGGTTGACTATAGGAAATGCTGTGACAAAGAGAAGTTGGGGACCTGTGAGGGGGAGGCTGAGGCAGGAGAATCACAAGTTCAAGGCCAGCCTCAGAAAGTTATTAAAACCTTCTCTCAAAATAAAAAAAAATAAAAGGGCTGGGGTTGTAGCTCAGTAGCAGGGCCCCACTGAGTTCGATCTTCAGTACTGCAAAAAATAAAATAAAATTAGAGAGAGAGAGAATAATTAAAAGAAAAAAAAGAAAGAATAATAAAATAATGCAAGTAAAATAGAAAAATCTACTCATGATGTAGAATATATCATGTACAAAATGTCCCATGATAAATGATTTTTATAAATATAAATTTTAATTGGAAGTACTGTTGAGCAAATTGGTTTAAAGAACACCTTTTAATTTCACATTCTAAGTTTAAGCAAAATAATCATTAGGTGAATTCATTCTAGACAAATCCACTTTCAGTAAACTATTTGGGGCAAGTTGATCCTTTACTTTTTTCTACTTTGTGCTATAGAATAGAACTTAGAGGCCATACCGATGACCCCTCAGGATGGATGTTGGTCCTGATGCTGGGTGGAATTGATAAAGCCTAGTGGTCACTTGTTGGGATATCTCAGCCCTGGGCAGCATCCAACTCCAAGCTATTTAGCAGCCCTCAACCAGCATTCCCAGCTAGCTCCTGTGTACAACACACCCCTGGGAAGTGTGTCATAAATCCAAATACCTGGCCTAAAGATCCAAATTGAGTAGGTCCATCAGAAGTGAAACCAAGAAACATGGACTTTTAGCTGGCCATCAGGTGACTGTCACAGGCGATCCAAGGAATGTTCTAAGAAGTAGTTCCCTTTCGTTCAGAGAAAAGCACAAGTAAGAAGCAATAAATGGTTCGCAGCCCTGGTTTATTAAAAATGCAGTGCTCGACCCTACTGTAGAATCCCTGGGGAGGGAGACAGCATCAGTGTGGGGCTACTCACCACTTCACCCCCATCCAACCTGCCCCAGTGCTGATGAATACAAAGAAGGGGCCATCCTGGAGCTAGTCAGGAAGACAGGACTAGCATGAATGGGGCCCACGCTAACCCGCACAACACAGCAGAATTCAGCAGGCCTGCTGACCATCAGGGTCACAGGGCACAGTATGGGGGGGAAAACGGGTCTTTGATTGGCCATCGAAGGGTAACATGCAGTTTTGATTGTCTGGCAGGACAGGGACAGTGTTTCCGGAATTGGGTACCACAAAGGCTCTGAAGAAGGAATGAGAGAATGAGCAAGGTTCCTGGGAAACCCAATGTGGAAACTGCCTGGCTGATGGGCCAGAGAGGCCAGGGAGGGGCGGAGTGGGAGACACACAGTAGGCCTGAGACCGAGGGTCACGCTTGGACTTGCAGCATGGACCGGAGCCTTGCAAGACCCCAAGCAGGGCCAACAGGCGCTTTAGGGAGATGTCTAGTGGGCAGGGATTAGAGGGATGGGGCCTGCGTCCACATAATAAGATGAGGTAAGGTCCCAGCTGGTATAGTGATCAAGGAGGCAGAGAACACAGAGGACAGACAGAAGGGATAACAAGAGGGATAGACAGATAAAGGGACAGACAGAAGTTCAGAATGACAGATGGCATGCAGCAGGTTCCAGATCTTGCCTCTGGGACTAGTATGGCAAATGACTTGGTATTAAGATGTCATAAAAATAAATGAAAATAGGCATTGCCCTGTTCACAAAGATCTGAGCTCTAGACACTCCTCCGTTTTGCACAATGCTGGGGAAAGATAGGGGCTGTATAAATGAGTTCACAGAAAGCATATAATTCTTCCTGACAAGAAATACTATGGCGGAGTGTGTACAAGGAGCCGTCACTTAGCAAGAAGGACAGAATTCAATGTCACCACTGCCCCTTCCTAGGTAGCAAAGTCCACTCTGCCTCCCTGGTTCTACTTTGTCTTGCCCAATGAGTACCAACTTTCCTTATACGGAACCAGAACCTGCAAATAAAGGATCAGGGGCTCAGGATCCCTGGAGGAAAACCCGTACCACTTCCAGACATACTGAATTTGCTGTTTGTACTACAGCTTCCAAAAGCTGCAGGAGAGGACTTTTCAGTAACAGGAACTGACAAAGGTGTGAAGTTTGGGTATCTCGCTCAGAGCCTTGGAATTGGCTAGCACTACCTCTTATGTTCCTGCATAAGGTGACCTTGTGTCATGTCCATGGGGGATCACAATGAACAGGATGGGCCTTTGGGGATGAGCATGCAGAAGGCTGTGGTTACAACTGGTTTGGATTTGGGTGCTAAAGGAGCAAGATTACTAAGGCCCCTGGAATTAATAGCTTTTCCTGTATCCTGGCCATAGGATCAACAGTTTAGCATCCATCCACCCAGAGCTGCCTGATCCTAAGATTGTAATCTACTTTATACCCATATCTCCCTCCGAGAGTGTCTACTTCTTGGGAAGGTGTGGTTCATCCAGCAGCTGATCATCATAGCTTTGGTTCAGTCTGTAGACATGGCCTGTGCCTCTTGACAAGTGAGCTGGGCCTGAACAAGATGGTAAGGGGACCATGATTAGTTACACACAGTCACAGGGCTCCAGGCATGGAGACAGTTATGTAAACAGAAGAGTGCAATGTAAAGTTCTCAGAGTCTGTGTTACCATCTGCAAAAGTGGGACGATGCCGGGCATGGTGGCGCACGCTTGTAATCCCAGTACTTTGGGAGGCGGAGACCGGAGGATCCGGGTTCTCAGCCAGCCTCAGCTTGCTCTCTCTCTCTCTCTCTCTCTCTCTCTCTCTCTCTCTCTACTTAGTGAGGCCCTCCGCAACTTCATGAGACCCGGTTTCAAAATAAAGTATAAAAAATAGGGCTGGGGGTGTAGCGCGGAGGTAGAACGCCCCTGGGTTCAATCCCCAGTACCCCCCCAAAGAAAAGTGGGACGATAATGGCATCTACCTCACAGGTTTGTAGTGAGGGTTAAATCAGTGTATGAAAAGCACTGAGAACAGTATCTGGTACCTAGCAATACAGGTTGAACATCCCTAATCTGAAAATCAAAAATCCCAGATGCTTCAAAATCCAACACTTCTTGAGTTCCAACATGATACAACAAGGGACACTTTCTGATGGTTCAGGATTCACAAATTTCTTTCATATACAAAATTACTATGACTATTGTATAAAATTGCCTTCAAGCTATGCATATAGATGTATATGAAACATAAATGAGTTTCAGGTTTAGATGTGGATCTCATCCCCAAGTTATCTCATTCTGTATAGGCAAATATTCTTTTTTATTTTTTGCGGTCCTGGGGATTGAACCCAGGGGCATTCTACTTCCAAGCTACACCCCCAGTCCTATTTTTTATTCTTTATTTTGAAACGGGGTCTCACTAAGTTGCGGAGGGCCTCACTAAGTAGCTGAGGCTGGCTGCAAACCTGGATCCTCCGGTTTCAGCCTCCCAAGTACTGGTATTACAAGCGTGCGCCACCACACCCAGCACAAATATTCTAAAATCTGGAAAGATCTGAAATCTGAAACACTTCTGGTCCCAAGCACTTCAGATAAAGGGTGCTTGATCTAAGTCTTGGCTGCAGTGGTGACTGTCATCATCACCACTGCCATCATTGTCAATACTGATCCAACACACATCCTCGGTATAGAGCAGAAAGAGTGATACAATGATGGAGGAAGGTTTTCTGGGGAGCTTCTTTGCACACTGGATCTGGAAGAGGGAGTAGAAATTGACCAAGAAGACAAAACAAAGAAGGGTATTCCAAACATGGGCAAAGTCACATACAAAGGCTTGGGGGTGTGGAAGCATCCAGCAGTTTGGGGAACACCAAAGTGAGGAATTATGGTGAGAACCAATGCTGGATCTAGAGGGAGGATGGGGAGCCCTGAGCACTCACCTGCCATTTCTCAGTGGACAAGAGAGGTAAGCTGAGGCACAGCATCCTGGAGCAGGCCAGGGAAGACTCCAGCAGCTCCCGTGGAGTGAGCACAATGGCCACCTGCCAACTTAGCGGAGGGTGGAGACTGAGTTTGTGAAATGCCAAATCATTAAAATCCACAGGAGAAACGTGCTATGTGTCATGGGAGAAACTCTGCTCGGGGCTTTTCCAGGTACCATAGGAAGGATTACTTGGGAGAACCAGAGGAGACTTCATAAAATATAGGCCTGAAGAGATGACCCAAACCGCAGACTGCCCATAGACAGCCCTGAAGGCTGCATCAGGAAGCTTTAGTCCATGGACAGGTTTTCAACTGAGGGGCCACACAGTCAGGGGTGTGTCATTTGGCAGGGCTGTGGAGTTAGTCAAGAGGAAGACCAACCACACATAAGGCAGACAGATGGGTACAGAAAAGTCGGAGATCTCAGAGATCAAGAGCCAGAACTACGCCGTGCTCCCCAAAATGGAGCCCAAGGTGTGAGTTTGAGACACCCTGCTCCTCCCCTGTGGTGTCTTCCAGGCCAAGCCTCTTCCAGACAAGTCCGCAGGCCTCAACCACACACCTCTGCAGGGCTAGGTGATTTCCAGCAGAGTGAGGTACACAGCACTACAAAGAGTTCCCAGCATGCCCTGGGGCTGATCTGACCCTGAGCCCCTTAAGTGTGGACCATCTCTGGAAGCTTCAGTGTCACCATCATGGAACCAAGGGGTTGGTTCTGCTCCAAAATCCAAACTTTTTGAGTGCTAACATGACGGCACAAGTGACACATCCTGATGGTTCAGTGTGCACAGGCTTCGTTTCATGCACAAAATTATCTAAAATATTGAATAAAATTACCTTCAGTCCATGTGTATGAGGAATATATGAAATACACAGCCCCGAACGCCCTGAGGGGCCTCTTAGAGTTTGAACAACCATGAGTGACATCAAGTGGGCCAGGCAGCCCTGCCACCACATTCACCCCACCCCACCGGGTGCCCCAGCCAGGCTCTGCAACAGCTCTTCCTCACAAAACGACCTCCCAAGGCCAGATAATCATCTGCAGATGACCAATGAGGAATTACTGTTGGCAGCCATAAAGTCACTTGCAGAGGAACATGCTGTTAGTAGACTTGAACCCAGCGCTGATCGTGTCCCACGCCCGTTGGCAAGTGTCAGCCAAAAGGCTACATTGCTTTAACAAATTTATGGACATGGTGGCAGATCCTAGAGAAGGTTTCTTTGATGGCAGAGGCTGCTCGTGAGCTCATTCTGATGTGCCCTGAGACAGACACTGCTAACATCTGGTTCCCACGGTCCCTTCGGGCCAGCACACTTTGAGCAGGAAGCAAGTTGGCAGATGCTCACTCCGTAGCTTCTATTGATGCATTGTTTCCAGAGGTACCACCTCAGTGGCCCCAGTCCCAAGGTGGGCACAGGTGGCATTCCGGGTTTCTTCTGATGACCCCAACTCACGTCTGCCTCTCGCCCTCCTTCTGCCGTAGATCCTGGCGCCCCTGTGAAATTGCCTTGTCTGCCAGTGAAACTGTCGCCTCCGCTACCTCCAAAGAAAGTCATGATCTGTATGCCCGTGGGGGGCCCAGAGCTCTCCCTGGCATCCTACGCAGCCCAGAAGAGCAGCCAGCAGGGCATGGCCCAGCACCACCACACCGTCCTGCCCTCCCAGATCCAACACCAGCTGCAGTATGGTGGCCACGGCCAGCACCTCCCCTCCTCCTCCGGCACCCTCCCCATGCACCCCTCGGGCTGCAGGATGATAGACGAGCTGAACAAGACGCTGGCCATGACCATGCAGAGGCTGGAAAGGTAAGGGGGGCGAGCAGGGGGAGGGGTCGGCTGGGGCAGAGTAGGAAGTTAGATCCTGACTGGGGAGTGTGAACAAGGGCTTGTCCTCCCCCCCAAAAAAAAAGCCTGAATATCAAGGAAAATATGGAAAGAAAATTAGGTTGCCAATTTTTAAACTATAATCACATTTATCAAAAAGAAATGGCAACATACATATACATACACGTACATATTACATTTCTCAAGACATTAACATTTTTGAAAGGATATACACATGATAATTTTTAACCTTTTTATTGGTGTATTATAATTATATGTAATATAAACACAATTCATTGTGATACATAACACAATTTGGTTGGTTTCATTACCTCCCCTTTCCCGCTACTCCTCCCTCCCTCTGAACCCCTTCCCCCTGCTCTCCCTTCAATTTTCATTGAGATCCTTCTTTTATTCCTTTTTTTATCTAGCTTCCACATATGAGAGGAAACATACAACCCTTGACTTTCTGAATCTAGCTTATTTCACTTAGTGCACGTGATTATTAATGGAGGTTAGGTTATCCCTAGGACAGAGAAATGGGGAGAAAATACTTTTCTATTTCATATCTTTTTGTACTGCTTACCTTCTAATTTTGTTTATATTACCTTCGTGATATTCAAAAGACAACCTAAGTATAAAACAGGAAAAGATGAGAGGCAGCATGGCGGAGGGAAGCGGGAGGAGGGGGTGCTGGGAAGGTGGAGAGGTACTCCCTGTTCTTGCTGCTGGAAGACACGGGGTACTGGAGTCGGATTATATGCACTTGAGCCTCAAATACTTGGCAACCACTGGTGCAGCCCATCTTTCACCAGAATCTGCCTCCAGAAGCATTCCTGGGAGACCTGCACAGAGCATTCCCACTGGCAGGCCTGCAGCCAGAGCCTGTCTATCTCTGACTCAGGGAGATCTCTCATCTCTCTCATTGGTTCTGAATCACTGTTGTGTGGGTACACACCTGTGTGTGTATATATATATATGTATATGTATGAATTCACATCCCACTACCACCCTGCCTTATGCCCAGGAAATGCCCGGGACTCCCCAATATGGCTTCAGGCATGGTGCTTCACTGAGTTCCCTGGCACGACTAGGAGAAAGTGTTAACATATGATTTGAGGTGTGTGTCTTAACTGGGACCCTGAATGCATGTCCCAGAATGGGGACTGCTGTGCAGTGGGTTCTACAGATGGGAAAACTGAAAGACCCATCCTTTCAATTGCCAAGGCAGAGAGTCAAAGGCAGGATGGACCCAGGGGGGAGCTCGAGTTGTGGTTTCCTGCCTCCTAGCCAAGAATTGTATACTGGGGGAAATGCCTGACTCAAAGGGAAATTGTCGTCTCTAAGAATTCTGATTTGATTACTTTGTGTTAATGGGGAGCCTCCCTGCTGAAGGAAAAGCAATTTTTTTTTTTTGCGGTACTGGGGGTTAAACCCAGGGGCATTCTACCTCTGAGTCACACCCCCAGCCCTATTTTTTATTCTTTATTTTGAAACAAGTTCTCACTAAGTTGTGGAGGGCCTCACTAAGTAGCTGAGGCTGATCGCGAACCTGTGATCCTCCTGCCTCAGCCTCCCAAGTACTGGGATTACAAGCATGCGCCACCACGCCTGGCTGGAAAAGCAAATTTTAATTTGACCTCTTGACACTTGTGTCAACATATTGGTAAGATATTAACATTGTTTTCAGTTGTTTTTATTATTAATGAGAACAATAATAACTTAAAATCTGGGTGGCACCTTTTATTCGATTACATGTAATGCACCATCATCATCATCTTATTTAACCCTCACACTACCCAGGGAGACTGAGTAAATGGAGAAGCCAAGGAAGGTTGAGCAAGTTCCCCGGTGCCGTCTACTCAAAGGATGGCCCACAAACCACTCGGTACCCATCTGCTACCACATGCGCATAGAAATCAAGAACACACTTTCAGATATTTTTATGGCAATTGGACAGAATAATTTTACATCTGTGGCATCTCATGATTAAAAAGGTTTTCACTTTTGAACAATTTTCATTATATCTTACAAAAGCATCAGTTTGTGATGGGTTGAAAATGAGAAGAAATCCACCATAATCCACCATAAGAATTGCTATTTCCACATAGACATTTGCAAAGTGCTGCCCTAGGTAGTAAGCTGAGGGGCCAAGCCTGCGAGCCTGTGCCTTTCTGCCCCAAGTCCATAGCTCTCTCTCCTATAGCACACCTGCTTCCTAAAGACAGCTCTCAGTCAACAGAATTGTATCTGCTCATGTCTATTCTACACCCAGCAAGTGTTCATGTCTCTCATGAGCTTGATTCACCTGAAAAAGACACTCATGACAATACATTAGTAGGATATTGCTAAATATGTTTCTACTTAAAACATGCCATTTTATAATATCTGTGGTATCTGTGGAATATTTCAGCTGATTTTAGACCAATGGGTGGGTCTAGTATACCTGCACTGGGTCGGGCTCTTTTTTGAAATGAATCAAAGAGAACAAACTGGGAGGGGGGTGGTGGGACTTGGGAGGGAGGTCACAGCATGACCTTGGCAGCTGATCCAAGGCTGTGTCCACACCTTGTGCTACCCCCTGACTCTCATTACCTCCTTCTTTCCCTCTCCACTCCCAGCCCAGGTCAAGGCATAGGGTTCTCCTCCTAGGCCAGGCAGAACATAGGGAATCCAAACATGCATCGCTTTGACAAGATTGCTCACCCTGAGAAAGCAAAGCCTTCTTCCCAAAAATAAAGACTGGAGAGATGTCTCTGAATACCCACGTGGTCTCAGGTCCTGGAGGATCTGAGAGCAGGACAAGTCGCAGGCCACTTTCCCGTGTGGAGAGGAGACTGGCCCTGTCTGGGGCTACCCCAGAACATTCTTCCTGTCTCCTGTCAACATGATTTCATTCTTGATCTAACCACATTTCATTCAGAAAGTATTATTTCTCTATCTTCCTGGCTATTTCTAATGACCTAAAAAAAAAAAAACACTCCAAGATGGAAGAAACATTGCTGACCACTGAGGCCATCTACCTGTAGAGATCTGTGGGCCTTCCCATGTTTGTGTCATCACTGCCCCCGAGATGTCATAGGATGTCATCTGTAGTCCAGACCTATGGTCTGATGAAAACATCATTGGTAATGTGAAAACTGAGTGACAAATTAAACAGCAGTCACACCAGGCTGGGGGCCATTCCTTTGTTTAAACTGCCACCTTATCATTGAAAAGGACCTTGATGACCATCTAGGCAACTGACACCTGCCCGTAGCTGCGTTCCTGACCATTTGTCCTCTAGTCACCCTTGAATGGGACCCTCGCTCTGTCCCAAGAGGCCTGCTCCATGGCAAGGTCTGGTACTTACAGTTCTTTCTTAAGCTAAGTTAAAAGCTTTACCTATTGTAAACTATACTTCCCCAATCTTATTTCTAACCTTTCTCTCTATAAAAGGCTTTCAAATCTTTGAAGATAGTTGCATACTTACTGGTACACAACAGATAGTTACATACTTACTGGTACACAACATTAACCTGACTATTCTTTTTACTTTATCTAAGGGCTTCTGTAGACTTTTACTACCTTGTGTAACTATTTTCAAATGTAACTATTTTCAAATCTTTGAAGACAGTTACATAGATACTGGTACACAACATTAACCTGACTATTCATTTTACTTTATCTAAGGACTTCTTTAGACCTTTTACCACCTTGTGCATGTTCCCCAGAGATTATGCTAAATCTGTTCTGATTCATATAAAGAAGTTTTTAATCATTACCCCAACTAATAAGCCTGCTTGACAGCCCTAAAACAATACCATGTAGTTATTTACTTCTTTGGCTCTCCTGATTTGCAGGGAAGGGTGTAGAATGAGAACTAGAGACCAGCTAAAGCAAACTTAAAGGGTTTGTGTTTATCCAAAGTCCCATGGCTGCCCTAGGTAGAGAGGCTGAGCTGGAAGCAGCCCTCACCCCATGTCCCAGCACATGGGTTCCAAAATCTAACACCAGGATTTAGATTTCAGGCGCTGCTTACTAGCTGGGTGACCCAAAACCTGTTGCTTACCCTCTTTCAGCCTTTCATTCCTCATCTGTAAAACAAGGATAATAACAATACTGCCCAACTCATTAGGATTATTTGTGAGGATCAAATCATTTAATCAATCCAAATCACTCGGTCATTGCAAGGCATGGCATAAATGGCCAATAAACGGCAGCAAGCATTAAGCAAAATTATATAGCACATAAAATTTGCCCTCGGTGCCCCTAAAGGGCACATTGCAAATGGGTTTGATCCAGTCTTGTGGGAGATGGTGTTTGTGCCAGTTACCTCAAATTAGATTGCCTTCATTTCTCTCCACTGGTGATTCATGTCTTTTTGGAAGGTGAGGTTTTAGTTCAAATATTATGCAAATTTTTTGGTTCTTAATATCTGCACTAAGCTCTGTGATCTAGTTGGCATCCATCCTGGAACTCGGACTTTAAATCCTAACCGGCCACTAATTTCCTTTCTGCTGTTCATTCATTCGTTCTATGCTCTTGCTTCCTGTTAGTAAAAGGAAGTGGGACGTGGACCCCTGTGGGCCCTGAAGGAGTTTTAGGAAGATGGTCAAGGGCCTGCATTTTAAAGAAGTCTTTTCTTCTTTTCTTTTGCAATAAAAGGCAGCCTCATACTCCTAGTTGCTCACACCGTAAGCCTGGGGTCGCCCTAGACACCTTTCTTTTCCTCGTACCCCATGTCTGATGGTCAGCAATTCCTATTTGGACTCCAATGGGAAGATGTCTAGAGAGGCCAGTCCCCCTCGCCGGCTGTCCCTGGCCTGCGCCTCCAGTGTCCTCACCTGGTTTGCTGTAGTCTCTCCCACCCCCCAGCACAATAATCAAAGACTTTTTACAAAAACTGGGTCATGACTCCATTTTTCTTCCCCGCTGCCATAACAAAGTACCACAGACTTAAACAACAGAATTATATTCTGTCGCAGCTCTGGAGGCTGAAAGTCCAAAATCAAGATGTCACAGGGCTGGTTTTTCCTGAGGCCTCTCTCCGTGGCTCATAGATGGCCGTCTCTGCTGCACTGTCACATGGGCTCCCTCTGTGCGTGTTTGTGTCCCCCTCTCCTCTTCTCATAAAGACACCAGCTAGGTTGGGTTAGGACCCACCCCAACAGTCTCGTTTTAACTTACCTCTTTAAAGGTGGCCTCCAAATACAGTCACACTCTGAGGTGCTGGGGGTTAAGTCTCCAACATAGTAGTTTGTTGGGAGGGACACAGTTCAGTTCTTAGTAATGACTGTGCCCAAAACACTCCCCTGGCCACCCATTCCATTCACTATGAATAAAAAGTCCACTGCGGCCTGACCCGTGCTGTCTCCCTCACTTCATCCACTGCTCTCTGCTGTTCACTCCTCTGCCGCCGCCACCGCCTCCTCGCCATTGTCACACCGTGGACCTGCTGGACGCCTCCACACAGAGGGCCTGTGTGCGCGCTGTTCCTGTAACGGGACCACTCGTCCCTCAAGCATCCTTGAGACTACCGCCCTCCCCTTCCTCAGCTCTCTACTTGAATGTCACCCCTCAGCGAGGCCCCCCTGAACTCCCTGTGTAGAATAGCAGCCATCTTCCCAATAGTCTATTCCCTGGCCTCTCTTCATTCTTTATGTATCATTTTTCACAATCTAAAATCTGGCACCGTTTGCCTTTTATTTGACTCATTTCTTTTCTCGCCTAATAGAACATATAGTCCACAAAAGCGAGATCATTTTGTTCTTGGTTGTATCCCAAGCACATAGAACAGGGCCTGGCGTGTAGGAGTGAGTAAGTGGGTGGGTGGGTGGGTGGGTGGGTGGATGGATGGATGGATGGATGGATGGCTCCTAGTAACTGCTATGATATTCCTTTGATTATGAATCCACTTCCTATTGGTGGATATTTAGGTTGCTTCTGGTATTCCTTTTTACTATCAAGCTATGAGTTCTCATAAGATATGTGTTATATAAATATTAAGTGGTGTTGGTGGTCTTTAACCTTTTAGGTTCATGTCTTTAGCCTCTTACATTTTTCTTATTCTTTTTTTAAAATAAACAAAAATAAGCCGGGCGTGGTGGCGCATGCTTGTAATCCCAGTACTTTGGGAGGCGGAGACTGGAGGATCCGGGTTCGCGGCCAGCCTCAGCTCTCTCTCTCTCTCTCCCCCCCTGTCTCTCTCACTTGCTCTTTCTCTCCTTAGTGAGGCCCTCTGCAACTTTGTGAGACCCAGTTTCAAAATAAAGTATAAAAAATAGGGCCAGGGGCGTAGCGCGGAGGTAGAACGCCCCTGCGTTCAATCCCCGGTACCACAAAATAAAATAAAATAAAATAAAATAAAATAAAATAAAATAAAATAATAAAATAAAATAATAAACAAAAATAAAACAACTTTATTTGACAAAAGACAAAACAAACATTATTTATAGTAGTTTTTTGCTCAAGTAGTTCAACGGAACAACTGTGCTTCTCCTCCAGGTTTATCTTACAACCAAACCCAAGCAGAAGTTGTCCCACCCTCAGATGCCCCATTTTACACAAGGGGGAATGCCAAACCGAATTCAGCAGCATGGTTCCCTCACCCCTCCCCACTTCCCCCGCTCAGTGCACTGTAGGAAGGGAACATTCCACCTCAGCCCAATAAACTCTGAGTCCCTTATTATAGGTATCCTGCAACAGTTACACTGGATCTGGGCTCAATTATGAACTCTTCCTTCTGCTTGCAATGCCCTTTCTCCCATCCTGATCCAATTTCTTTTGCAAAGAAAAATTCTATTCCTTCTTTAAGACTTTATTAAAATGCCATGTCCTCTGTGGCCCCTTTTTGGATTCCCATACAAAACTGCCTTATCAGGGCATAGAATTCCTCTCTTCAGCAGAGGACGCAGCTCTCACCAGGCAACTGAATCTGCTGGTTCCTTGATCTTGGACTTCCCAGATTCCAGAATGGTGAGAAATCCATTTATATTATTTATAAATCACCTAGTCTCAGGTATTTTGTTATAGAAACACAGACTGACCAAGACACCACTCTAGTTTCACTCCTTCATAGCACCTATCGTGTAGGAAGTATTCTTAAAATACTTATTGAGTGGGGTTCATAAAAAGTTATTCTGATCTTCAAGTTAGAAAATTCTTTTATTTTACTATTACAATCAACATTTTGTCATAAACTCCTGTAGTTATAGAAACAGGCTCTAGCTGTGGATATATTCCTGATTCCCCCGTTGAACAGTTCCTATTTTGTCTTGTTTCGGCCAATATTAGAAGCAAGGTAAAAGTTCCTCCTTTAGAGTTAAACCTATGACTTCACATGTCATGTCTAATAGTATCAAGCTAGAACATCAAGATAGCATAGTTATGCTTATGAACTTTAGTCATCAAAGTACCTCATCCCTTAATTTAATCCTTTTGGAGCAAATGCACCATAATTGATAAATAGGAAGGAAATGATCGTCTCTGCTCCTCTGTCAGATGGCTCAGGTATAGGGATTCATATTTGATGGTCCAGCTGTATTCAGTATCCTTGGACTTAAAAATGAAAGTTAACTTTCAGAATTGTACACTGAGACCTGAAAGATAGGAAAAAGCAGCTAAAGGAGGAGAAAGTGAGTGAGAGTACTTCCAGGCAGA
The DNA here is from genome assembly GCA_004027185.1 of Glis glis. NCBI lineage: Eukaryota > Metazoa > Chordata > Mammalia > Rodentia > Gliridae > Glis > Glis glis. The sequence continues at coordinate 18,053 of PVJS01020043.1, read as the reverse complement.
CTAAAGGAAGGAGAATATTACTAGGTAAATTCACATAGAAAGAATAATTGAAATCTCTGAGTTTGAACTAAAAAGGCAAAATATCAATGAAGTTTGGGTATAATTATCATTCATATATATATATGATATATATATATCAATAGTAAATTGCTGTTTTAATAATGTTTTATTTTCACCCAGTGGACTTGGTTTAGGAAATTTTAAGTAATACACATTCAATTCTGCTGGGATAAATTTTCTACTTTATGGGTCTTAGAAATGAACAAATAGATACATTTCAATAAATTATGTCTTCATCTACCCTCTCCTATCCTAGAACCCCTCAGCAGATCAGGAAAGCTATGCCCTTTGTCAGGAAAAAAAATTTCAGGTAATGAGTAATTTGAAAATTCTGAGTAAAAACAGGCTTTTCAAAGGGAAAGGAAGTTACTGGAAAAAGGAACCACGTGTCTTATTTCATTTTGTGCTTCTATAACAGAATACCAAAGACTGGGTAATTTATTTATAAGAAGAAATTTATTTCTCATGGTTCTGGAGTCCAGGAAATCCAGGGAGCCAGCAACTGGAAAGGGTATACAGCAAAGAACAAAATATGAGTCCCCTGGGAGGGTGGGCTGTGCAGGTCAGGACTGGGGAGGGGACAGGAGCTTGCAACATTTGGAGGCTGGCCTGTGGGGTTCCAGTGGTCTTCTCTAGAAAGCTACACTTAAACTGATAGCTAAAAGAGAGAAATTATAATAATGGAAAATTTGGTACTTGCCCCAATTTGCCAAATCAAATAATCGGGACAAGCCTTTGGCAAGAAGAAAAAAGAAATATTAAACAAGCTGAAATTTTCTGAAGCCCAAAGAAAAGAATCTTCTTTTAAAGCTAGCACTTCAGGGCCATACAGGCGTGCTTATCAGGAAAAACAAAAAAACACAATTCATGTCCGCATTTTCCTTGAGATGAGTTCTCTGAACTTGCTTGTACCAGCTCTTCATTCCTGTGGTCAGTCAACTGATTAGAACATGTTACTTGTTAATGGGGGGGGGGGAGACGGTTAAAAAAAGTCAGTTTTAAAACAAGTCACCTACTAACTAAGTCACAAAGTCATAATTAATCCAAGAAATGGACTCCCGTTATATTTTGAAATGTCACCAGATAGGGGTCCAAGTAGGTCCTCCAGAAGGGAAAGAGGACCTCACTCAGCCGTGGCGGGTTCTTGACTTACACCACAGAAAGGATTTTCAGGGCACGTCAAAAGAGTCACAAAAATTTATTTAAGCAAAGAGATTGGTTTAGGAAAACAAGCAATAGAGCAAGATACACACTCAAAGGGAGAAGGAGTGTGGGTGCCCGAGAGTGAGATGCCCCTTTGGGGTCTCAGGCTCTTCCCTTTAAAGGAAATTTTGTAAGTAATGGACATGGGAATGACATCACCCCCAATCTTAGTCATGGAGCAGGCTGGGTCACAGTGGTCCGGTTCTTTCAGGATCCCTAGGTTGACGTCTTCCAGTCAATAGATAATGTTTGGACCCATATCATTAATCTCTAATAATATTTCCCCTTGGATTTATTTAGTGTAAAGAAAATACAATGTGAAACTAGCAATGTATGTAGGTATTAATCATCTGTACTCACAATGCTCTAAGATTCAAGGGCTTTTTAAGAATTTAGGCCTGCAGGAACAGAGGTTTGGAGAGTAAAGGTGAGGGTGGCCATGGAACTTCTTAGATTTAAAGTTACAGTTTCTTTTCCCTTCCCTATTGGTCTCCTTTCTACCTATCCTTATTTCTTCTATCCTACAGAAGAACAACCAGATGAAGAGGGAATGAGAAAGCATTCTAATCAGCTCAAAGAAAGGAGTGAGGCTGTCTCCAAATGGACAAATGAGATTTTTAATAAGAAGAGGGGGGAAGTTGGAAGTTATTCTCCAGGTTTTTAGAATACCAATCATAGAAACTAGGAATAATGGCAGAAGGCTGTAATCAGACATAAGGAAGAGCCTCAGAACCATTGGAAAGACACTGAGATCTTTAGGAAAGATCATATATCTATGTTAGACATATTGAAGTAGGTTGTTAACTCTAAAATGAATTACAATTAGAATGGTTTTACCTATGTTGGGATATTAGGCATACATCTGTATTTGTTAACACAGACCAGAACAACAGTGGTCAACCAGATCATGAAGGTTCCAGAACCTTCTAGAACTCTCAGCAACACCTCTTGAGCCCTACATGTTAAGCATTGTGCTAAAAACACAGTAAAACACTTACAGGCTTTCCTTTTGAGTAATATTAATAGATGTAGGTTTATATATAGCTTATTATTTGCTTATGATATCCCTTTTTATAGTTATGTGTTAGCTAGGGATAAAATGATTAGTTGGAAGAATATTGAAGGAAGAATCACTTTTATATTGGGCAGAAGAAATTGAAATTGATAGCCAAAAAAATCCTTTCAGTCTCTAAAATTCTATTATCCCATTATTATTTTAAACCTTTCAATGTGTACAATACAATTTATAATCCTAGGATAAATCCATTCTATGGTAACAATTACTTTCCTCATGTTGCCTCAAGGGTCACAGGAAATTCTAAAGAATAATACTTGCTCCTGAGCTAGGCAATCCCTAGAGTTTCTTTCCGTTTCAACAGCCTGACATACTTGTTGCATTGGCTTATATTTATAATGTTCCATGTGCAAAAAAAGAGTACCCCATGATAATAAGCAGACGCAGGGTGATGCCCTATCTCGGATGAAACTGTGGAGTCCTACATGTCATTTGCTTGTCAACTGGCATTGATTTCAAATTCACTGTCTTGTTCTTTGTACAGAAAATGGCAGATATTGCTAAGTGAAATGTGTTTCCAGGTAAAGGTTCTCTTCTTCTGTTGAACACCGTCTCTTCAAAATCTCATCCTTGCTTCTTGGAAATCAGAGTTATCAACCACTTACTTTAGATTCTTTGATTTTAAGGCATATAGTTTTCATCTGTAAGTGGCTGCACATCGGTGCAAAGTAATGTCATTGTGAGCAACATCTGTCCTCCCCTGCAAGCCTGGTAAGCAATTTGGTTAGCAGAAAGTTAAAGTGAAATTATACAAACCATTAGCATCTTTTGGAGTTCTAAGGGCATAAAAAAGGAAGTGTGTTTTAAAAAGAGAGAACTGGCACATGAACTCCTGTGTCCACTTCAGTAGAAACGCTGTCCTTAGCTGGGCTGTGGTGGTACACACCTAAAATCTCAGTACTTGGCTAAGACAGGAAGATAGCAGGTTCAAGACCAGCCTCAGCAATTTAGCAAGATCCTATTTGGGAAAAAAAAAGTGCTTTGGGTGTAGCTCAGAGATAGAATGCTCCTGGGTTCAATCCCCAGTAGCAAAATGTAGGAAAAAAAGAAAAAAGAAAGGAACCCTTCCCTTTCTCAATGCATAAGTAATGATACCTTGATTTTCTTGGAAACCATTGTCCAGAAAGGTTTTTCAGGTCAAAAACATAAAAATACCAAAGGAAATGTTTTAATAAATTAATAATGGATAGTATTAAAATTAATGGATAGTATCTATCCATTCATAGGTAATTAATGGATATTAATAATTGATAGCTATATCCTAATGACTAGTTTATGATGAATTGAGATGCTCAAGTACATCCCTGGTTAAAATAGCAGCTACCAACACTGATGTGTGCAAGGCATACTGCACCAGCATTCCCCCTGACCTCACAGCAGCCCGTGAGGTATGCAAGTAGGTTTCTCTATTTAACTGGGGAGGAACCAAAGACTAGAAGACACAACTGGTGGATGGCCTGGCTGTGGTTCAACCACAGTCCTCATTCTATGTCCTGCCTTTCTGGTACTACTCCACCCACCCCCAGCCAAGGATGACCTAGGACATTCACAGATGTCTAGAAACAAAGTCAAGCTGAAAAACCACCACTGTGAGATTGGTCCATCAGAAATGGAGAAACACTGTGGGGCAGGCTGTTGGTTGGACTCCGTATGTCTTATGATTTTATTCATCACATCCCCATCCTAGACAATATTTCAGAAATGTGGGTCATTGCCCCTGGAAGAACAGAGAAAGGGTTGAGAATGGATTAATTTAAACCCATTACCACTTCTGGAAAAAGAAACTCAGAATACATCCTCTGCTCAGGAAGGCTCAGTACCCTGGTCTATATATAGAATGGCATAGTTTCCCTCTGACTGGAGTCCAACAAGAAAACAAAAGCTCTAATGTTGTATTTCTTATCTTGGAAGGCTAATCCTAGGCCATGATATACCACACAATGTGGGTCCGCTTTCTTAAAATGAAGCTGATTAACTATTTTCTTGGGCTTCAGTGGTTATTTCTGTCATTTTTCAGCCTTAGGCATTGCAATTTGTAGCATAATTTCTCACACATTTTTGGTCTCCAAGAGGAAAACAGCTGATTGTTCTCTCTCCCCTCTACAGACTCTCTTCAGAACTCATGCTGATGAAATTACAAAAGCTGTTCCTATTGAAGTTTAATATCATTTTTGCTGTCATATTTGTAGATAATAAATTTTCTCAGTCCTTTGGGGAGATAAATGTCTTTCTTTTTCTCTCTTATTTTCACAATCGATGCATTTGGAATCAGATGCCAGAAAGCAATATCCCTTTATTACACGTTTTGCTTTAGAAATGATGGTAAAATGGTTCTCAAGTATTTTCGAGGAAGATTAAGGATGTTTAAAAGACAGTGATTTTTAATTTCACAACTTGGCCCTGATTCCCTACAAGAGTTTCAGAGATGTGTGATAACCAATAATTCCTTACCATGGATGATGGGTCACAGTGCTTTTCTTCTCCTCAGCCTATTACCATGTGATGGAGATAAAGTGATGATTGTACAGACCCCTTGAAAGGAGACTGCCTGATGTAATGACCCCAACCACATGTCGACGTCTTGGCATTCATTTCTTTATGAATTATGTAAAATAAGATCTGTGTCTTAGCCTCTCCGAGTAATGAGTATGAAAGGTCAGTCAGTCCCGTAATTTCAAAGTCCAGAGATTCTGTGGAAACATGTGACCATTTAAGTGGTAGGAAAATGAGCGGCTGAGGCTCAGCACTGTGTTCTTAATCTCTATGTTCCCTACTTGGTTGAGCAAAGTCAAAGAAGAGAGCTGAGTTTTCCAAAAAGAAGATGTATTTAAATGTCATTCTTGATGGATATGAAACCAAGGGGAGAAGATAAATCTTTTCCTTTCCTACTCTATATCAGGGATATGATGAAGAAAGTTTTGCTTTGTTTTGTTTCTTGGGTTTTGTTTGTTTGTTTTTTGTACTGGGGATTGAACCCAGGGGTGTTCTACCTCTGAGCTATACCCCCAGCCCTTTTTTATATTTTTTTATTTTGAAACAAGTTCTCACTTAGTTGCTGAAGGACTTGCTAAGTTGCTGAGATGGACCTCAAACCTGTGATTCTCCTGTCTCAGCCTCACAAGTACTGGTATTACAGGCATGCACCAACATGCCCAGCTTTGAAGAGAATTTTAAATACATTTTACTGACTACCATTTTACTCTCACGCTTTCCAAATGCTTCTGGATTTAATGTTTCTTTTCTAAATAGCAGGCCTCCTATTTTAGGTAAACTTCTATTCATTCTTCCATGTTCATTCATTTCATGAAGTGAGTTATTCAGGCTGATCCATTCTCTAAGGAGACAACAAGGACAAAACAAAATCATTGTCCTCATGCACTTACTTACTTTTAAGTAAGGGAGACAGATGATAAAACAATAAATATGCAATATGTAAAGCAGGGTAGAAAAATAAAACTGATGATTATAACTTTCTATCCTTAAGGACATATGTCATCAAGGTGGTCATAATAAGTGTCAAGCCCATTGCATACCTCCTTTCTATTGACAATATTCCATGATCCAAGACTGGGTTATTGGGTATCCCAATTATGCTGTCCTCTATCTTATATTCTATTCTCTCTGCACACCTACTCATCTGTAGCCATGTGCTGCTCAAGTCTAGAATTCAAACCCACCTGTGTGTTCCATAAATACCTCTCATCAAGGGGCTCTTCATGGAAAAATTCACTGCAAAAGATTTATAAAGATTATTATGTTCAATTTTTTAAAAATGATTGTGTAAACTGCATTTCATAGTCAGCATGTCCATATTAGGGAAAATAATGGGTATTGCTGGTTTTCTGGGAGAAGGCAGTGTGGTTAGTGGAGAGAACACAGGCCCCAGAATGAGAAGACCCAAGTTCACATCCTGCTGTGGTCACAGCCAAGTGATCACTTATGTTCTCAGAGATCGAATGTCCTCAACCATGAAATCAAGATAGGAACAATGCCCTTCTTAACTCTGCAAGTGTTTGCGAAAATTAAATGAGATGATGAACGTTTACAATGCGTTTTCATAGAACACATAAAGGCCCATCTGTGTTAGCTGTGGAGGTAGTTTTGAAAGATGCTCCTGCTCCTTCATCTTCAGCTGTGTACTACCCCTCAGTATATTTAAGTAGTAACATGAGAATATTCCAAAGTGGAGCAGCTGTCCAATGTCTTGTGAGCGTCATGGATGCTCTTTAGTTTCTGCCTGTCCATCCCTATTACATTTGTCATGAATGTTACATTATTTGGAGCTACAGAGATGATGGAGAACAGAAGCTCCTGTTTTTCTCCTTGGAGAATAAGGCCTTTGGTGTTTGTTTTAATTCATTATAAAATGTTGGTATAAGAGGAAACTTAGAGATCTCTTCCAGCCCAGTGACCTCACCATACACAGCAACCTAACCCTGGACAGCCCTAATTGAAGTGCACTGACATCTTGAAGTTGAATTGGAAGATGTCATAACCTTAGGCTCTCTCTTTTATATCTTCTGTGCACACAGAGCCTCAGGACGGAAGGCAATAGGTACTGTTGCTTTCTTCCTGCATAGAGCTCTGTGTCTGGGCTCTTTGGAATGTCTTCTTAGGAAAGAGAATGAGAGATCACTATTTCCAAAACCCTTAATTCTCTGTGCACAGGATGCTTTCCCTATAAGAATAAGGCACTTTCTAAGGATCAGAGATAATCGTTTCAGTGAATTAAGTGATGGAAATTGTGTTAGCATTCCATTACAGCAAATACCTAAGATAAGCAACTCATAAAGAGAAAAGGGTTATTTTGGCTCACAGTTCTAGTGATTTCAACCCATGATCAGTTGGCCCCGTTACTTTGGGTAGGCACCACAGCATGGCAGGAACATATGAAGGAGCAAAGGTGCTCACTTCATGGCCAGGGAGCAAAAGAGAGAAAGAGATTAGTGTTCCAGAGTCCTCTTCAAGGGCACACCACCCAGTGACCAAAAGACATCCCAGAAGGCCCCATCTCCTATAGGCTCTACCACCTCCCAGTAGCACCACTCTGTGGAGCAAGCTTTTACCACATGGACCTTCAGGAAATACTTAAGATCCAAAGTGTTACAGAATGTAATATGGCCTACTCTGATTCCAAGAGACTTGGATTCAAATATTTGATTTGTCCATTAGTTTCATAAATATGCTCAATGATGAGGCTGGTGTATGAAGACAATAAATGGTTAGCCTCTGTCTTTGGGGAGCTCACAATCATTACAAGTCGGAGGGTAGATGCTTAGTTGTGGGACTATAACACAATGTGTCAAATGCCATGACAGAGGTGGGAGCAGAGGCTGCGGATGCAGTGAAGGGACTTTTTTTCCTTTGGGGAAAAAAATCAGAAAAAGCTACTAAAAAAAAATGTGTCTGAGCTGTCCCTGAAGGATGCTCCAGGTCAATCTGAGGGGAGAATACGAAGGCAGAGTGACCAAGAAGCAGAGGAGAAAAGGCAGGAAAGTTCACAAAGTACTCAAGCAGTAGAAAGTGGCCTGGTGTGGCTAGAACATTGGGAATATGGTCTAGAATGGTAAAGTTAGGGTTTGGGTTTGGAATGTCCCCCAAAAGCTCATGTGTTGAAAGCATGGTCCTCAATACAGCAAGATTCAGAGGTAGGGCATGGCTGGAGGAGGTGGGTCACTAGGGGCATGCATGGCCTTGAGGACTATACATAGTCCTCAAGGCCATGCATGCCCCTGGCTACTTCCCATCTGTCTTTCTCTCCACTTCTGGCCACCATGACTGAGAGCAGCTTTTCTCCATCACACCTTGCCTCTGGGGTTTCTGCCTTAGAGCCAGCTGACCACAGACTGCATCTCTGAAACTGTGGGCCAAACAAATCTTCCCTCCTCTGAGTTGTGCTTGTCAGGTATTATCACAGTGTTGAAAAAACTGACTAAAACAAGTAACAAATGAAATTGAAAGGAATTGGGTGGATCAGTGAGGATTAAGTTATAGTTAGATGGTAGTAATAAGTTCTGGTGTACTCTTGCACAGTTAGGTGACTATAGATAATAATAATGTATTGTGTGTTTCAAAAAGCAAGAAGAAAGAACTTTGAATGTTTTTTTTTACCATAAAAATGTTTTTTTTTTTTTACTGTTTCTGTTTTGTTTTAAGATTGGAGGGAGGTCTGGCCAAATTGCCCAGGCTGTTCTTGAATTTATGATCCCCTTCCCTCTACCTCCCAAGTAGCTGGAATTGCAGATACGAGCCATGTACCTAGTTTATTTAATTTTTTTTTACCATAAGGAAACAATGAATGTTTGAAGAAATATATATGCTTACCCTAATTTAAGCATTACATAATGTATACATGTATCAAAACATTACATGCTACCTCATAAATATGTTCAATTTTCATGTTTTTGTGTGTCCATTAAAAATAGATTTCTTGAGGGCCGGGCGTGGTGGCACATGCTTGTAATCCCAGTACTTTGGGAGGTGGAGACCGGAGCATCCGGGTTCACGGCCAGCCTCAGCTCTCTCTCTCTCTCTCTCTCTCACGTCTCTCTCTCTCTCTCTCTCTCTCTCTCTCTCTCTCTCTCTCTACCTAGTGAGGCCCTCTGCAACTTCGCGAGACCTGGTTTCAAAATAAAGTATAAAAAAATAGGGGCCGGGGGTGTAGCGCGGAGGTAGAACGCCCCTGGGTTCAATCCCCGGTACCGCAAAAAAAAAAAAATAGATTTCTTAAAAGTCAAAAAAGAGAGGAAGAAGGACAGATGGATAGAAGGAAAAAGGAAGGAATTGGGGATCAGATCATGAGATACCTCCTAGTTCATGCCAAAGAAGATGGAGTTTATCCAGTTTGCAATGAGAATTATAATTGAGAGAATTAGATGATAGCAGTATAGAGGGCAGGATGGGTGGTGGTGGGAGGGAGGAGTTCTGGAAGAAGAGTGGGCATGGACAGCAGTCAAGACATCAGCAAGAAATCAGGTCCTAGATTCAGGTACCTGACTACCTGATTAATCAGGTCACCTGACTACCTGAATCCAATAAGCCTGCTCCTTCTAATGGTGTGACTTCAGTCATATGCCTTGAGTTTTTCCTTCTCTAAGATGGCAAGAGCACAATAGTACCTATCTCTTAGGGTTGTTATAAAACCTGAATATATTTTTAAAATGTGAAATTTTATTATTATCTGCAATAGTCCAGTAAAGATTAATGGATCATTACTCTATCTAGAAGGTTAGGATGAGATGCTTTATGCTTAATTGTGGGTTTAGTAACCAGCCAGCCAATGGGAACAGAGAACACAACTCAGGTGAAGTCTACTTGTACTCAAAACAAACTAAATGTTTAATGCAGAGAGTTTTGAAGTAAATGGTCTGGAATAGATCTGAGTATATGAGTCAGCTTCTCTGCAGGGACAAGTTTGGCAGGTTCTTTGGATGATGTGGTGACTCTTTGAGGCCACTAGAGTGTTTTGAATAAACCACTGATAGGATAACAAAATGAGAAAAGCTGCATTAATGGAGTGACTACTCAGGAACCAAAGCAGGGTGCAGATAAGTCACAGAGTGGAACCCTGGTAGTAACAACGCGTGGATGCAGCCTGCAGAACGCCAGCCCGAGACACTGCAGTTCAGGAGCCTATGCGGCAGCATGGTGATGATTCTTCATCATACTCATTGATACCAAAGTTGCTTTTGACAAGACTCACATGGTATAATCCTGAAACTGCCACATGTAGCAAAGCCACGGTGAATACGCCAATGGTTCCCAGTCCGGGGCCGTTTTGCCTCCCAAAGGACAATTGGCGATGTCTGGACATATTTTTAGTTGTCAGAACTGGAGGAAATGCTACTGGCATCTAATGGGTAGAAGCCAGGGGTGATACTAAACATAGCCCCCAAAGTGTTCCTGTCTGTTCCAAAATGTCAATCATACTGTTGAAAAAGTCTGGTCTCAGTCAGCATTTAACCAAAATGTGATATCTACATGTTGGTGGTTCCTAAAATGACTTTAAGGCAACCTTTTTAAAAAGTGTTAATATCTGATTAAAATACAAACTTATGTATATAATATAGATATTAATATATGTGTATTATAAATATAAAAATATGGTTTGACATGTTATTAACATATAGAATTAGCATGTAAAACCTATGATAACAAAGATTACTTTCTTAAGATGAGGCTAGAATAGTTTTTAAGTTTTTTAGGAGTATTGATATAAGGGAAAATATAGTTTAAATGGACTTCAAAAGCTTCCATAAAAAATTAAGGAAATATGAGTATGATCAAGGTTTAGGAAAAACTAGTTTAGATCAGGGCTCAGGAAATTTTTTTCTATAAAGAACTGGGTAGCCAAGCGCAGTGGCACATACCTATAAACCCAGTCCTTGGGAGGCTGAGACAGCAGCATTGCAGGTTCAAGGTCAGAGTACAGGAATTTAGGGAGACCCTGTTTCAAAATAAAAAGGACCAGAGTATAACTCAGTGTAGAACACCCCTGGGTTCAATCCTCAATATCCACCACCACACACACATACACACAGAAGTGGACAGTAAATATTTAAAGCTTTGTTGCAACCACTCTGCCATTTTAGTGCAAGAGCAGCCATGGCGATAGGTAAATGGATGAATCCCTCCACCCTTGTGGCTGTTCTGAACCCACGGTCCAAGATGAGTCCATGGAACTCAGTGGCCAGATCATGACAGGGTAGAACACTGTTATTTACCCTGGTTAATAAGATTCAAAGTATTTACAAAGTAATGGTACTCATTTTTTATACACGTTGATAAAAGGGCCTGATATTTCCTCCATCTCGCATAGGCACAGTTAGTAGGGTTTGTGTTCAAAGTACACAATTTCGTAAATATCACAGTTCAATTTTTGGATAGAGAATATTGTAACCGAATGGGTTCAAATCCTACCCCCTTCCCTTAACTTTTGTATCTGTGGGCCAACTAATTGCCCTCTCAGAGCCTTGATTTCCTGTATCATAAAATGGGAATAATAGCACCTCTCCTGCAGGGTGATTATAAAGATGAAATGGGATGATGTGTGTGAAAATTTCTAGAATGGTGAGGACACAGTCAGTAAATGTTCCTTTTTTTATTTTGTTTTGTTTTTCACTCTCCCTCCTCTTCTCTACTTCAGCTCTTCCACATATTTGATGAAAATGCCCATCCAGTCATTATCTAAGCCATAGATAAAGATGTCAACAAACCTGGGTCATCCAGAGCCCGGCAGTACACTGCTAGATCTGCTAGATACCCCCTGAAAATTAAAAATAATCCCTTCATTACTACCCTTTGGATATCCTTTTCAACCAGTTACAAAGGCAACTAAATAACAGTTGTTCCAGCACATATATTTTTTAATTTTGCAAGAACAACAAGGAATTGCTGAGTGTCTGGTATGGTGCAAGGCACCAGATACAAACACAAATAATCCATGGCCCCTGCCCACCACAAAGCCTACAATCTTGGTAGCGAGGGGAAGATGGTAAGCAAACGCGCTCATCATTTTCACGATTGAAGGTTCCTGTGTGAACACAAGCAACATGTTACCTGAGACACATATTAAAAGGTAAACAGGAATGAATGAGGTAAAAATGGGTGATTGTACATTCCAGACCAAGAGCATCGAATGCGTGGCTGTAGGTGACCGAGGGATGAGTTATATGGAGACAGAGGTGAGGAGAAGGAATGAGGCTCAGTTAATAACAGGCCAGATTGAGGAGGAGGAATGATGCTCAGTAAATAATTTCAGACAGATTTTGTAGGGTATGGAACATCGTGCCATGTTTAAACTACTGTGCTCGTAAGGCACAGTATTATTTTTCTTTAGCAGGGAAAACCTTTATTTAGAGCAAAACTTCCACATGAGAATTCTATTGTATAAAACCAGCATTACCAAGACTTACGTTCTGCTAAGTACTTCCTTACTGCCCCACCACCAGGGACAGAGGCCACTTGTAGTAAGATGCTACACTTGATTTGGTTCTTGGCCTCAAATAGTATAGGTCATATCACACTAACTGGGTTTTCCATTTGTGCCGCTCCTAGAGCACTGATGTTGTTGACTGAGAGACATCCCAAGTTCTCATGGGTGAGGTGACTAGATCCAGATCTTATCAAGGTCCCCTGACAACGGTGTGGGAAACAGACTGAAGTTGAATGTGTGAAGGCCATTTCTGTAACTAACAAATGAGGGAGTCATTTAAGGCCCTACCAACAGGACATTTCACATGCACCAGCCCTACAAAAGGACATGCTTTGCCCAGTTTTGCAGCTAAGGAAGTTGGGGCTCAGAGAAGCTAAACATTTTGCCCAATGTCAAACAGAGTAAATGGCAAAATATGACTATGGGTCTGTGTCTTGGCTCCTCTGCCTCAGGTCCCTTCAGAACCTTCCAGCCTCCTGTTCAGCTCCCTCCTCTACCCCATCTGACTCTTCTTGCTCTCCTGTGGTTCTCCGTAGTCTGAACTTGGATGGGTTTATCTGGGTATTTGTCTTTATCTCAGCACCTTCCCTGACACATACTTACCATTCAGTGGATATTTATTAAAATGTTTTAAAACCCTTTTGGTGGATTCAATTCCATTTCAGGAAAATACCCTCCTCTTTAAGAAAAAACAAGGCATTTTAGTACATGCTAGCTCCACACTTCAAACAAGGACCAGATTAACCAGCGGAAGTCTCTAGCTGTTTCTATAGTGCCCCCACCATGCAGTTTTTGACCACCATGACCGGTCCTCTTTTTTTTTTTCCAGTACTGGGGATTGAACCCAGGAGTGTTCTGCCTCCCAGCTACACCCCCAGCCCTATTTTATTTTTTATTTTGAAACAAGGCTTCATTAAGTTGCTGAGGGCCTCACTAAATTGCTGAAACTGGCCTCGAACCTGTGATCCTCCTGTCTCAGCTACAAGACTGGTAGTGTGCCTCTTGCAGGCCCCAGAGCAACTAGGGATGACATATCCCATTCTATTCAAGCAGGTCTTGCATTTCTCCTCTATCTTATTAATTTTAATTTCATTTTTATTATAAAAATTAACTCTTAATAATTGTTCAAACTAATGGATTTCACTATGATATTTCCATACTTGCATATATGGTTGAAAGAAGAGAAACCACAGCTTCTCATTTATCCCAGACTACCTGTGAGGCCCAGTTTCTGATCTTCCTTTGCATAACATTGTTCCCCTCTTTGTCCTTGGAATAAACTTGGAGCTTTCAACTTGAATGCTTATGCTTTCTGGCTTTTGTCTTTTTTTTAAATATTTTTCCACAGATAAGCATGCCTATCATCTGTTTTCCATCTCTAGCTCCCAGTTTTTGCATTCCCAGCTCTGTATCTTTATAGGAACCATTGCTAATTAAGCCATAAAGGGGGACAAGGAGAAGGCAGGGATATAGCAAAACACAAGCCATGGGGGGAGATTAATTTTTGCCTCTTCCACTCCTACTTCCCTGAATACCCAATGGAGAAATCTGCACAGTTGGAATGCAGTGACTGACCTTGCCTCATAGAAGGGCTGCCTTGCAGGGTAGGGCAGTAAGTCCCAAATTAGTCCAACTTAGAGTCAAATATTACACTTGTCACCCTGGAGACCATCTATTATTTCCTCCCCCTTCCTGCCCCCAGCACCCTTTCTATGAAATTAGCTGGGAAATGGATCTCCCTTAAGCCACTAATGTCTACTAAGAAGCTGCATTTTTTGTAAGTATGTGATTTAATCATCTTCCGTGGTTGAAGGTTTGCTGTTTTTAAGTTGATTTGGTTCACTTCCTTGAACATCACAGCCATAACGTGTTAACCGGATTTTCCATTCGTGTCACCAAAGAGTTATGTGAAAAATACAAAGAGAAAAACAGCTCTTTGGAAACAATGAAAGGAAGAAGGCTAATTGAATTTAAATTAGACAGTAGCGGTAATTTAAAATGTAATTGAAAGTTTCAAAGGAAACACATGCTTTCATATATCATAAGTAAGATTTCTTTGGGATAAGTTTTGAATGTAAATCTTATTGATATACGGTGTAACCTCACAGTCCATTTCTTTGTGAATGTAAAACATTTTTGGATGGTAAAAATAATGGACTTCCCTGCATTCAGAAATTTTTTAAATGGAGGGTAGAAATTCTACTTCCAGTGAATCTGAAAAAGAATTAAAAATTTAATGGGATGTGAGTATAGCTCAATGGTAGAACATTTGGCTAGCATGTGTGAGACCCTAGGTCTGAACCCCAGCACCAAAAAAGGGGGAAAAATAAAACAAGTGTTTCTGGCTCCATATTTTCATTATTCTTGCTGGGCTTCATGTAGAACCTGTTGTTATTAAAAGGATTCTAAATTACTATAGGATGCTTGGATAGACTCCATTATCAAAATAACTATTTTCTTTATTCTCAATGATAGCATTTCCTGATTTTTAACAATGAACATACTATAGCTTTTTTTTAATTAAAACATGCATTTGCTGCCGGGCATGGTGGCTCACACTTGTAATCCCAGTACTTGGGAGGCTGAGACAGGAGGATCGCAGGTTCGCGGCCAGCCTCAGCTACTTAGTGAGGCCCTCCACAACTTAGTGAGATCCTGTTTCAAAATAAAGAATAAAATATAGGTCCCGGAGTGTAGCTTGGAGGTAGAATGCCCCTGGTTCAATCCCCAGTTCCGCAAAAAAAAAAAAAAAAAAAAAAAAAAACCACATGCATTTGATCTGTGTTGGCTCCAAGAACCAATCATTCCTTCTAAGAAAACTAACAAAAAAGCCAGGCTGGTGTTCCCTGTGGCTACATGCTGAGGCCTGACACCATCTTTGAGAGATATTCTCTAGCTTGTCCCTGACCATGTTTGCCCTGATGTTCATACAGGGGTTTCCAGCCTTCTGTTCATCACAGCTCTTCTCTGTCGCTTTATCTCCATCCACAAGATTTCAAACCATCTTTCCCACAGGAGGTCACCCTTGGCAGTCACCCTGCTTAGTTTTTGAGAACTAGAACCTTACTTACTATCTTTTCCTTCTGGATCTCTGATTTCACCATCAAGTTAGTCTTTTACCCTGCAGTAAAACATGTGGGTTGCACATGAACCTTTCTTTGGTCCTTGAGGATATTGATCTTAATGAAAAATATTTGTGGAATTAGAGGTCATTTTTAATTTTTTTATTGTTAATTGTGAAAAATACATATGACATCAAATTTGCCATCTTAACCATTTTAAAGTGTGCAGTTCAAAATTAGGGTAGCCTCTGTGGAGATCAATGTGGAGGTTCCTCAGAAAACTGGGAATGGAACCACCATATGACCCAGCTATATCACTCCTGGGCATCTTTCCAAAGGACTTGAAGTCAGAATATTACAGCGATATATGCACATCCATGTTTATAGCAGCACATTCACAATAGCCAAACTATGCAACCAGCCTAGGTGTCCATCCATGGATGAATCGATTACAAAACTGTGGTATATGTACACAATGGAATTTTACTCAGCTATAAAGAAGAACAAAATTATGTCATTTGCAGGAAAATGGGTGGAACTAGAGACTATTATGCTAAGTGAGATTAGCCAGTCTCAGAAAGCAAATGGTTGTGTTTTCTCTCATATGTGGAAGCTAGAGAGAAATTGGGTTACAAAAGGGACTTCAGATAAAGGAGGAGAGACTCCAGTGGAACGATGGAGGGGGTCTGGGGGAGGGACGAGGGAAAGGAGATGTGATGAAGGCAACAGTTGAAATAATGCTATGTACATATACAAAATTATCAACGCCAATCTCAATAACATGTAGAGGGAAGGAGAGGGAGTGGGGTGGGATCCGGAGGGAAACTCACCAAGTGCTGTGAGCATGTGTGTTCCTATCACTCTGAACCTCATTATGATGTAAAATTATAATGCACCAATACAAGTCTATTAAAAATAAATAAATTATGAAGTTTAGTGGCATTTAGTCCATTCACATTGTTGCGTAGCCATCACTACCATCCATCCCTAGGGAATTAGGATTCTTATTACCTAGTTCATGCCACTACCACCGCCAAGAAACAACGCTGTGCTACAACGATAAACCACACGATGAGAAATGGATTTATATTGCCTGGTAGATCCCATGTCTCTCGGTACTGGACAACTAGATTTTAAAATGGTTCTAAGGCATTTATATGACATGTTAGCTAAAATGAATTTCCTCTCCCCTCCTTCTCTTCAAGCAGCTCTGAGCAGCGAGTCCCCTGTTCCACTTCTTACCACAGCTCTGGTTTGCACTCCAGTGACGGTGTCACAAAAGCAGGACCTTTGGGCCTTCCGGAAATAAGACAAGTGCCAACTGTTGTGATTGAATGTGATGACAATAAAGAAAATGTGCCTCATGAATCAGACTATGAAGACTCTTCCTGCCTGTACACAAGAGAAGAGGAGGACGAGGAGGAGGATGAAGATGACGACAGCTCCTTGTACACCAGTATGTGCATCCAGACCCTCCTCCAGGAGGAGGCAGCATGGTGGTGTGGAAACAGAGCTGGCCCGGCGGCCCGTTGGTCTAAGTTCTGATCTGGGTCTGGGCTTAACTGGCTGTGGGTCATAGGGCAGCTCAGTTACCCTTTGGGTGCCTCACTCTCTTCAGTGGCAATATGAGGAAAGGATAAATGTCCTCTCCCTTCCCTCATAGCTCTAAAAATTGCAAAACCATGCCACCACCACCTGCCTCTTTAGATGGCTCCTTGTTGCCTTCCCTGGGATGCAACCTTCACCCTCAAAAAATAAAAATAAAAGGTGGGGACAGGCTTCAACATTTATTCCCACCTAGAAAACACAGAACTGCTAACAACTGTGAATGCAGTGAATACCTATTGAAGCATACCTCATCAACTTTAGAAGGCTTGAATTTAAACTTGTCATTTAAGATCTTTAAATGTGCTGAGAGCCAGGCATGGTGGCGCACATCTGTTATCCCAGTACTTGGGAGGCTGAGATAGGAGGATCATAGGTTCAAGGACAGCCTCAGCAACATAGCAAGACTCTCAGCAACCTAGCAAGACCCTATTTCAAAGCAAAAACAATTTTTTTATTTAAAAGGGCTGGGGGTGTAGCTCCAAGGTAGAATGTCCCTGAGTTCAATCCCCAGCACCACAAAAAAGTAAAGAATTAAAATAAGTAAATCTGCTGAGAGGCAAGAGAAGAAATGGAGAAAACAGGGTTCAAAAATCTATCATTCTGGCTATGAATAATAAACAAATTTTAGTGATGTGAATACAGCCTGATATTTGGCCAACATCTTAACAAATGAATTTATAACAGTAGCAACCACTTATTGAATATATACCTGAAAACTTGCTAAGATTAAGTTCTCTTATCTACATCTTATAATAGCTCTAGAGCATAGATACTATTCACCCTATTTTACAGATAAGGGAAGAAAAGGAAAAAGGAAGGAACTGGCCCCGTGCCTCACATCGTCTAAGAGCAGAACTGGGATTTGATTCCAAAGCACATGTTCTAAAACCAGTGGAGGAGCCAGGCATGGTGGTCCATGCCCGTAATCCCAGTACTCGTGAGACTGAGGCAGGAGGATCATAGGTTCAAGGCCAGCCTCAGCAACTTAGTGAGGCCCTCAGCAACTTAGTGAGACCCTGTTTCATAAAATAAAATAAGGCTAGAGGTATAGCTCAGAGGTAGAATGCCCCTGGGTCCAATCCCAAGTACGAAAAGAAAAAGAAGAAGAAGA
>PVJS01020042.1:19864-33180 GCA_004027185.1 Glis glis | reverse complement strand
CTCCCCCCAGACGGGCAGCTATTTACAGAGCTTCAGGGCCGGGGCTCACACCTGAGCTGGACCGCAGAGGGGCTGCACCTGGCCTTATGGGTATGTCCCTGGACAGAGCCCTGGGGAGACGCGGGGGCGGGGAGGCGGCAGGGCCGGTGGGAGGGTCCCCGCAGCCCTCTGAAGAGTCAGGTCTGCCTCCCCGGCCCGCAGCAGCCGAGGCGTCCCGGGCGCCCGAGTTCTGGAGGTCCTGACTTAGTCCCGTCCCGCCCACTCCTGCGCACGAGCTCCGAGGTCCCACTCCTCACCGGGCTCCAGTGGTACCTGGCGCGCTCAGGGGACAGAAAAAAGCGGCCCCGGCAGTGGTAACTGCAGGCTGGGGAGCAGGCGACCCGGCCGAGGGCAGCTGTTGGCCAAGAGTTGGGCTGGAAGCAGCCTGGACTGATCTGTTGGTAGACGGTGCCTGGCAGTTCCCTGTTGACCTGTGTGCCGGCCTGGAGGACCACACTGGCCTCAGGGCCTTGCCAGCTTTGCAGCCGCTTGAGGAAGGCTGCTGCTTGCTCTTGGAGTTCCTGGGAGCCCCAGGGCGGGCAGCCAGAAAGAAGTGGTGGGGGGTGGGAGAGAGCAGGGCGACCCTGACAGGGGGCCTGTGACACCGAGATAGGCCAAGGCCTCGTGGGCTTGGAGGTGGAGGCGCTCAGACCTCTGACCTTTGGAATGGGAGTTGCAGGGGGAGGCGGAGGCGGGACAGCTGCCCCAGGAGATGGAACTGGACGGGGAGGCAGCAGTCGAGGAGTTACCAATGGCTTTCCCAGGCTGGAGAAACTCCAAGCCAAGTGGTTTCCTTGGGCCAGCGGTAGTGGGGGATGGTGCAGTGGCCCTCTTGGACCCTGCCTAGAACCTCGGTACCTCAAGGGGAGAGGGGCCATCATCCCCAAGTGGACAGCCCCAACTTAACCCTTCCTTGTCCTATTGTTTGCCTGGGGAGAAGGGTAGGGGTGGTGAAGGAGGAAGATGTTCTCCTGCCGGGCTATTCTAATGAGGCCCCTCCCCCACCGCCCCACTCAGTCCCTTTTTCCTCTTTCCTCCGGCCTCCTGCTGCTAACCCCCCTCCTCCGCCCTGTCCTGGTGGAGGCCCCCTTCCTCTGCCGTCAGGGCGCGTGTTCTCCTGCTCGGAGTGGGCTGGGCATGGGGAGCAGCTATCAGCGGCAGCATCTGACAAGCTGGAGGAAGTTGCGGGGGAAGAATTTTCAGGAACTGCTGTGGAGGGGGTGAGGAGAGACAAAGGGGTTGTGGGGGAGTGATGAGGGTGGTGGCAAGCACGACTCCCTTCTAGAGCAGGGATCTTGTGGAGGAGGCCGTGCCCACGGGCTGCTGCTTGGAGCAGTGGTGTTGAAGTGGTAGCTGGCCCTTCCCCTCCTGCCCTCTGCCACCGGCATGCCTTGTGCCAGCCGTAGGGCCTTGTCGGGGCTGCACATGGGGGGCATCCAAGGCAGCAGCCTAAGCTAGGTCAGCCATCCCTGCCCGAAGGTCGAGAGGGCATCGTGGAGGAAGCAGGCAGCTAGCCTGGAGTGTATATGTGCATGTAGCCTGTGAGGCAGATGACCACAGGGGTCCTCCAGGAGAAGGGAACCCCCTCCCCCAGAGGCCTAGCATTGGGGCACCTTCTGGGGGGAGGAGGAGATAACTAGGTTGATGGAAGAAAGGGGCCGGGAAAGTCCTGTCCAGGTGAGGGTGGGGCGGGGAGGTTGAGCAGTTACCCTGCATTCCTCCACCTGGCCTGCCTCGCCATCTGTGCTCACTTCTCCAGCTGTTTGCTGGCTGAGGGCAAAAGATGCCTTGTCCTGTTCTAGAATCTGTTGAGTGAAAGGAAGAACTAGGACTAACATCCTCCATGTTTTAGGAATCGCCACAAGAAACAGATTTTGGTGGGCGCAAAGACTTGAAGATTGAATGAAATGGAGTCCACCAGTTAGTGCACTGGATCATTGGGGGGTTTTTGTTTTGTTTTTGTGGTACTTGGGATGGAACCCCCAGCCCTATTTTATTCTTTTATTTTGAAACACTAAGTTGCAGAGGGCCTCACTAAGTTGCTGAGGCTGGCTACGAACTTGCGATCCTCCTGTCTCAGCCTCCCAAGTACTGGGGTTACAAGCCTGTGTCACCACGCCTGTCTTGGGTCATTGATCTTAAAGCAGTTCTTTGAACCCAGGGGCGTTCTACCTCTGCGCTACACCCCCAGCCCTATTTTTTATACTTTATTTTGAAACCGGGTCTCACGAAGTTGCGGAGGGCCTCACTAGGTAGAGAGAGAGAAAGAGCTCCAGCGAGCTGAGGCTGGCCGCGAACCCAGATTCTCCGGTCTCCGCCTCCCATAGTACTGGGATTACAAGTGTGCTCCACCATGCCCGGCTTAAAGCAGTTCTTAATCTTTCTTTCTTTATTTATTTTTGTGGTACTGGGGATTGAACTCAGGGGCGTTCTACCTCTGAGCTACACCATCAGATCAATTTTATTTTTTATTTTGAAACAAGGTCTCACTAAGTTGCTGAGGCTGGCTGTGAACCTGTGACCCTCCCATCTCAGCGTCCCAAGTACTGGGATTACAGGTGTGTGTGTGTGCCACCACGCCCAGTTTAGAGCTCTTTCTTTCTTTCTTTTTTTCTTTTTTTTTTTGCGGCCCCTGGGATTGAACCCAGGGGCATTCTACCTCTGAGCTACACCCCCGGACCTATTTTTTATCCTTTATTTTGAAACTGGGCCTCACAAAGTTGCAGAGGGCCTCACTAAGTAGCTGAGGCTGGCCGCGAACCGGGATCCTCAGGTCTCTGCCTCCCAAGTACTGGGATTACAACCATGTGCCACCACGCCTGGCTTAGAGCTCTTTCTTACACTCATGCTTTCTGATTACTTTGTTGATTTTTTTTATATTTTATTTTTTATTTTGTGCTACTGGGGATTGAACCCAGGGACATTCTACCTCTAAGCTTCTCCACAGGGTTTCACTAAGTCACCGAGGGCCTCGCTAAGTTGCTGAGGCTGTCCTTGAACCTGGGATCCTCCTGTCCCAGCCTCCAAGGACTGGAATTACAAGCTTGCACCACCACGCCCCACTAACACTTTAACTTTGAAGATGGGGTTATATTCAGGCTCATTGGGAAAGCTTTGTGTTGACAGGCATATTGGAAAGGGAATGGGGAGGGGCTGGTGGTATAACTCACTGGTTTAATTCCCCCCAGCACCAGAAGGAAAAAGAAAACGGGATTTTTTCTGAATCTGGTGTGCTGGAAGAGGGTGCAGAGCCTTGAAGCTTGAGGTCCTCATATCCTAGGTTCAGGAGTGGGGATGAGATTAAGTTGAATGGTTCTCAGGACTAAGTATCAAGGATTTCATTCTCCTTTATAGGGATCCTGGAGCAGGTTTTGAGAAGGAATGGGCGTGTGGATCGTAGCCTCAAAGACGAGTGTGATGCGGTGAAAGGATGGAGACTGTTCAATGGGAGAATAACTGGGGTTTGGATTATTAATTTATTGGTGGGATGGTCGAGTGCCACATCTGTGTGCTCAGCAGAAAATTGAATGAATAAATGTATATACGGTGCACACAGAAGGTAGTAGCATACAGTACACTGACTAACTCATTGACTAACTCGTAAGAACTCTTGAGGGAGTCTGAGGATGGGAGCAGGCAGGCTGTTGAACTTTCTATGATGTTGGAGCAGATGTGGGAGGAGATGTGCTCTTTAAGTCATCAGTAGGAAAAACTAAGTAAATAAGGCATCAGTAGACATCACAGAAGTAGAATTGTAGCCTAGAAACTAGGAAGAGAAGGACTTGATTGTCCATGGAAATTGTGGAGAAAAAGATGAGAGCTCCCCTTTTTGATTGGGAAGGAAGAGGAGAGAGGCTGGAGCCAATATCTGTGCTTGAACAATGGTGCATAATTAATAGTCGAGTGGGATTATCCTTCCCAGATCCGAGGGTGGGCAACTAATCTGTGGATCAGGGTGAGGAAGATCAGGCCAGGGAGAGAGGTTTCCTAAGAGACAGAAAAGGAGGCTGGAATGGAGTTGTTTGAAGTCACCTCTCAACTTCAGCTGTTTCCATTTCCACGGCAAGCCAGTTGGGTTGATGAGGGAGGAGCTGCTCTCTGGAGCCTGTTACCTCCCGTCACTGGCTCCAGACCACAGATGGGTTGAGAAGAGCCCTTGAGTCTCACCTGGCTGGGGTTGTTCCTGCAGGGATCAAGGCAACTTTTCCTTCCATACTTCCCCAGGCTGAGAAAAAGGCCAAGGTAATAGCAGTCATGAATGCTGTGGAGGAAAACCAAGGGTCCGGGGAGGCTCAGAAGGTGGAGGAGGCCAGCCCTCCAGCTGTGCAGCAGCCCACCGACCCTGCCTCTCCCACTGTGGCCACCACACCTGAGCCCGTGGGGGCTGACGCCGGAGATAAGAACGCCACCAAAGCAGCCGACGACGAGCCAGAGTATGAGGTGAGCGGCCTGCTTCTCCACCAGCCTTGTCCAGCTCTATCCTGGGGCCTCCAGCTCCCCAATCCTGCTCTTCACGTGACCCAGGCCTCTTCATCCCCCCAGCTGTGCTGTGTCTCCCTCCATTCATTCCCATGCAGCTCTCTACTCGCTGTCCTGCCCCCAGATGCCCAGGACTGGGGTTGCCATGGGGGGATCAGAGTGGCAGGGCTTCCTGACCACCATGTAATGATTTCTGCTCCTTCGGGCTCCAGGACGGCCGGGGCTTTGGCATTGGGGAGCTGGTGTGGGGGAAACTGCGGGGCTTCTCCTGGTGGCCAGGCCGCATCGTGTCTTGGTGGATGACGGGCCGGAGCCGAGCAGCCGAAGGCACCCGCTGGGTCATGTGGTTCGGAGATGGCAAGTTCTCCGTGGTGAGTGTTGGGGTTCTCCCTGGGATGGGGCAGGGATCTTGGTCCCAGGGTCTGTGGCTTTAGCTCATGCAATGTATCTGGAATTGGGGGTAGAAGTGGGCTTCTACCCCACCTTAGAGGTAATTAGGTGTACCTCATGCACAGAGCATGCGTGGGGAGCTTCCAGGAGTCCTTCCCTCAGATTCCTTCCCCTGCCTCCAGGTCTTCCCCACTCTTGGTCTGAGCCCCTCCTTTGCCTCATGTCATTATTTGCCCTCTCCTCAAAGAGCCCGGGTTGACCTTTAGTGCTCCTGACCCTGGCGGGGGTTCTGGGCGCGCTGGCGGGGGTTCTGGGCGCGCTGGCGGGGGTTCTGGGCGCGCTGGCGGGGGTTCTGGGCGCGCTGGCGGGGGTTCTGGGCGCGCTGGCGGGGGTTCTGGGCGCGCTGGCGGGGGTTCTGGGCGCGCTGGCGGGGGTTCTGGGCGCGCTGGCGGGGGTTCTGGGTGCACAAGACCAAATGAGGGCTGCTCCTCAGGTGTGTGTTGAGAAGCTGATGCCGCTGAGCTCCTTCTGCAGCGCGTTCCACCAGGCCACCTACAATAAGCAGCCCATGTACCGCAAGGCCATCTATGAAGTTCTACAGGTGAGCGTGCACCCCCCAGGGACTCGGGAGGGGCTTGGCCTCAGGCCCTTCGGCTGTGGCTCATCCCCACCTTCCTGAGATCGTCTTCCAGCCCTAGCCCCACCTGTGCTGCTCTGGGCCTCCGGCCTCGCATCTGCCTCACCTGCCACCCAGCCTGTCCTGCTCCCACATATTGCCCTCCAGGTGGCCAGCAGCCGCGCAGGAAAGCTGTTTCCGGCCTGCCATGACAATGATGAGAGCGACACTGCCAAGGCTGTGGAGGTGCAGAACAAGCAGATGATTGAATGGGCCCTTGGGGGCTTCCAGCCCTCTGGCCCCAAAGGCCTGGAGCCACCAGAAGGTAAATGCAGGTGCCCAGGCCAGCCTCCTGGGACCCCTGCCAGCCCGGCAGATCCCTAAGCCATGCTTAAGGAGGCTGCTGAGGTCCCAGCGGGGCCGATGCGGGTGGCCACTGCCTCCCTCACCCTGGGGTCAGGGTAGTGCTGCTCCCGGACTCCAGAATAACCTTCTGTTGGCTTGCTGGACCCCGAGAGTAGGGAGGTACAAGCCAGTTGGGGACGGGGACGGGCCTCCGTGTCAGCCTGTAACTGACCTGGCCACCTGCCTTCCTGGTGCAGAGGAGAAGAATCCCTACAAGGAGGTTTACACGGACATGTGGGTCGAGCCTGAGGCAGCTGCCTACGCGCCGCCCCCACCAGCCAAAAAGCCACGAAAGAGCACAACGGAGAAGCCCAAGGTCAAGGAGATTATTGATGAGCGCACGAGAGGTAGGTGGCCTGGCTGGGGAGGGAAGCTGGCCTTCCTAGGGGCGGGCACAGCCCCGGTGGCCACCTCTGATGCCATCTCTCCTTCCTCTGTAGAGCGGCTGGTGTACGACGTGCGGCAGAAGTGCCGAAACATCGAGGGTGAGTGTCGCCTGGGAGTCCCGGGTTCCTAGCACAGGCAGGAGACCCTGGCTCCTTGTGCCCCTGGCACAGGTTCTTAGGAAGGTTGGAGTACTGTGGGCCCAGGGTCCTGTGACATCAGCGTGCTGCTTGCCCCGCCTCCTCCATCCTGTGTCCCACACCCTCCGTCTTCCCTGTGCCCAGCCGTCATTTTGCTTTCCGGTCAGTGGCATGGTGTGGCCTTTGGGGTTTGTGACACCCCTGTGAGTCAGAGAAAGGTGGTCCGGGGGTTTGATTGAACTTGGCCTGAAGACCTCGTCGCTTTTCATCCTTTCTCACCTTTCGTCCTGTCGCCCTCATCTCTCTTGCCATAGTGGGTAGTGATCTGGTTCGGGGCCTGGAAGGATTGGGGACAAGGGCCAGGACTTGAGGACTGCCCCAGGAACATCTCCAGAGTGCCAAGACCAGGGCCCCGGTTCTCCTGAGTGGCTGTCCCCCAATGTGCCCCATTGCTGGATGGCAGCATTGCTGCTCTGAAGGATAAATAGGCCCTTAATCCCCGTTCTTGGGAGGCTGAGACAGGAGGATGCAAGTTCAAGGCCAGCCTGGGCAACTTAGGGAGACCTTGTCTTAAAATACAAAAATGGGTTGAGCAACCCTGATTTCAGTCCCCAGTGCCACACACACACAAAAGGCTAATGGGCTTCTGAGATTGAGGACCATGGCCCATCCTCCCAAATACCCCTGTTTTGGAACTTCTCTGGGCTGGCCTTTGTCAGGAGCAGCAATGCTCCTGACACTCCTGCTGCTTTGCAGATATTTGCATCTCATGCGGGAGCCTCAATGTTACCCTGGAGCACCCTCTGTTCATCGGTGGAATGTGCCAGAACTGCAAGGTAGGTGACACCACCCTCGGGTGACCTTTCCCTGCCTCACTGGCTGGGGGGGGCTGGCACCTGGCAGGGATGTGGCCTAGACACCTCCAGGTTACTTTGGGAGCAGGACCTGAACGAATGGGCCCTTGGATGCCATGCTTTTGACTTGTTCTTGTTTATTCATGAAAGATCTCCAGCCCTGTCCTAGGCCCCAGATGTGGACAGGGCTCACAGTGGCAGTCACCGGTGTGAAGGGGGTTGGGTAGCAGAGAATTCTACCAGTTGGGTAGCAGAGAATTCTGCCCAGTGGATTCTGGGCAGGCCAACTGACCCAAGGGTGGATTACCACATACCCTTGGGAGTCCATGGAGAATAGCTGCAGAGGGCCCCAGGTGGCGGCAGCTCCCTACCCAGCCTTGCTCTACAAGTGTGTGGCTTCCCCTCCCCAGATCTGGGGTTCAGGCCTGGCCCTGGGTCCGCAGGGTCTCTAGGCAAGGCTGAGTCAAGGTGCCAAGAGGTGGGTTCAAAGCCCACCTTCACCCTGGGTGTGCTGGGCCCCGCCCTGGTGGCTTCTGACCGCCACATTGCCTCTTAGAACTGCTTCCTGGAGTGTGCATACCAGTACGACGATGACGGCTACCAGTCCTACTGCACCATCTGCTGCGGGGGGCGCGAGGTGCTCATGTGCGGAAACAACAACTGCTGCAGGTGAGGCTCTGGGTAGCACACCTCAGCCTCCCTGCACTGGGACGAGAGGCCCCTGCTCACTGGGCTTCCTTGCAGGTGCTTTTGCGTAGAGTGCGTGGATCTCTTGGTGGGGCCAGGGGCTGCCCAGGCAGCCATTAAGGAAGACCCCTGGAACTGCTACATGTGTGGGCACAAGGGCACTTACGGGCTGCTGCGGCGGCGAGACGACTGGCCCTCGCGGCTCCAGATGTTCTTCGCCAATAACCATGACCAGGAATTTGTGAGTGCTGGGCCCAAGGCATGGGGTGTGTGGATCTGGAAGGCTTAAAGTCTCTCATCATGGGCAGGGAGGGCCAGCCACGGGTGGCGATCTGTGGGACACTCCTGGGTGTTGACCTGACCAGTTGGTCTCACTGCTCAGGACCCTCCGAAGGTGTACCCACCTGTCCCAGCCGAGAAGAGGAAGCCCATCCGGGTGCTGTCTCTCTTTGATGGAATTGCTACAGGTGAGAGGCACAGGTTCTAAGAGGTTCTGGCCTTCTTGTCCTTGGAAAGGATGCATGTCTGGCTACTCAGGAGGCTGAGGCAGGAGGATCGCAAATATAAGGCCAGCCTGGGCAACTAAGCAAGATCCTGTCTCAAAATAAAAAGTTAAAAGGTTGGGATGTAACAAACACTCTCAGTGGTAGAGTGCCCCTGGGTTCAATCCTCAGTACTACCAAAAAAAGTTTTTTTATCCTAAAGAGGAAACTTTTTTTTCTAGTACTTGGAATTGAACCCAGAGGCACTCTACCTCTGAGCTACATCCCTAGACCCATTTTATTTATTTGGAAACAGGGTCTTACTAGGTTGCTAAGAGCCTCACTAAGGCAGCTAAGGCTGCCTTTGAACCTGCGATCCTCCTGTCTCAGCCTCCCAAGTACTAGGATTACAAGCGTACACCAACATGCCCAGCAAGAGGAAACTTTTGATGTTAAGTGAAAATGCAGTCCACAAGGCTGGGCGTGGTAGCGCACGCTGGTAATCCCAGTACTTGGGAGGCGGAGACCAGAGGGTCCGGGTTCATGGCCAGCCTCAGCTACTTAGTGAGGCCCTCCGCAAACTTCGTGAGACCCAGTTTCAAAATTAAAAAGTATAAAAAATAGGGCCGGGGGTGTAGCTCAGAGGTTGAACGCCCCTGGGTTCAATCCCTGGTACCACAAAAAAAAAAAAAAGTTTCCTAAGTAGGAAACCAGCCTGTCTGATGGCACCTTTAAGGAAGGGTTCCTGCAGTGGAGGACAGTGCTCCTTAGAGGTTAACCAAAGATTGTCATAGACTTGTGACAGACTTGGTGACCAAAACATACACACTTTGATTATAAACCAGATAATCTAAAGAAGACTGTTTAAGTCACCCATAATCCTTTAATTAACATTTTGGTGAATATCCTTTAAGATTTCTGTGCCTGTGCGTGTTTATATGTCTATAGGTAAATGCGAGCACAGTAAATGCATACTGTTTTGTAACTTGCCTTAGTCATTTATTATGACTACTTTTTCATGTCATTTGCATTCGTTTGTAAGTGCTAATAAGAGTCTGTTGTGTGGAAGTACCATAATTTAACTAACCCATTAAGTTATTTCCTGTCTTTTCATTATTCTTAGCAGTGCTGTGACAGCCACCCTAAGTACATCTTAGGAATGGGTCACTGTAAGACACTATATATATATTTTTTTTACTCATGTGGCTCTTAATTCCTCCAGAAAGCCTTCCCGAATGGTTGTACTTAGAGATACACACACCCCTGCCCCATGTCCAGGCTGAGAGTCTCTCTGTTTCTTAGAATGGATTTGCTGGGCTGGAGGGCATCCCTGTGGCAGAGCTATGACCAGGTGCTGGGGCAGGCCCGAGTGACAGTCCTCTCTGCCATCTGGTGCAGGGCTCCTGGTGCTGAAGGACTTGGGCATCCAGGTGGACCGCTACATTGCTTCAGAGGTGTGTGAGGACTCCATCACAGTGGGCATGGTGCGGCACCAGGGGAAGATCATGTACGTCGGGGACGTCCGCAGCGTCACTCAGAAGCATGTATGTCAGCGCTGTGGGACACATCCCGCCTCCTCTTCCCCTCCCCCTTGTCTCTGGAGGTGGCCCCTGCCCTCTTTCATTCTATTTATCTGCCCTTTCCCGTTTCTCCTTTTCCCCCACCCCCACTTCCTCCTTATCTTCCATTCTTCTTTGACTTGTGGAGGATATGGGTAGATTAAAAATGGGAACTTGAGCTGCGTGCAGTGGCGTGTGCCTGTAATCCCAGTATGTGGGAGGCTGAGACGGGAGGATTGCAGGTTCAGAGGCCAGCCTCAGCAACTTAGGCCCTCCGCAACTTATGGAGACCTTGTTTCGAGGTAACAGATAAAATAGGGCTGGAGGTGTAGCTCAGAGGTAGAACGAATGTATGCCCTGGGTTCAATCCCCAGCACAAAAATAATAAGTAATAAATAAACAAATAAATGGGAACTTGGGGCTGGAGTGTAGCACAGTGGTAGAGCCCTTGCTTAGCACGCACAAGGTCCTGGGTGCAATTCCCCAGCACTGAAAAAGGGGGTATCAGTACTTGGGAGGCTGAAGTAGGAAGATCACAGGTTCAAGGCCAGCCTGGACAACTTAGCAAGACCCTGTCTAAAAGTGAAATGTGCTGGGGGGTGTGTAGCTCCGTGGTAGAGCGCCCTTGGGTTCAATCCCCAGTACCATAGTAAAGGGAATCTGGGAGCTTGCCCCTTGGGCTCTAGCTGCTCTCTGGGCTGCTATCAGGGCCCTTTAAGGTAAAGCACTTTGGAATGGAGAGGGAGGTTCCTGTCCTCTTGTTTGGCAGCTAGCTTTTACCAGCCTCCACTTGGGAGAGCTGCAGGGTCTTGGCCTAAGGTCCTCTGTCCTTCTAGTGTTCTGGGTGCCTACCTCTGGAATCCTGTAGGGCATGCACGATGGCCTGGACGCCCTCTCCAAAGTGCTAAGAGAAGCCTGGCATGGTGCCGCATGCCTGTAATCCTAGTACTCAGAGGCTGAGACAGGAGGATCTCGGGTTCAAAGCCAGCCCTGGCAACTTAGCAAGGCTCTTGGCAGCCTAGTGAGACATTGTTTCCAAATAAGAAATTAAATCGGGCTGGTGGTCTAGCTTGGAGCTAGAATGCCCCTGGGTTCAATTGCCAGGACCAAAAAAAGTGCTGAGAGCCCAAGGTACCACCAGGGGCACTTTTGCAGCTTTTACTGATGAGTGCACCCTGGGTTCCCTGCTGCCCTCAAAGGAAGGTCCTGCTCTGTTGGCTCACTCATTGTTCCGAAGCTGAGCCTGTGACTTTGCCAGATTCACAGATGGGCTCTTCCAGTCTGTTTCTGTCCCTGGACGGCAGGCCCATGACATTACTTTTTGTCCTCCCAGATCCAGGAGTGGGGCCCATTTGACCTGGTGATTGGGGGCAGTCCCTGCAATGATCTCTCCATCGTCAACCCTGCCCGCAAGGGACTCTACGGTAGGCACTGTCTTCCCCCTCCACCTTCTGAGCTCGTGCTTCCGCACTTAGGTTTCCTCCTTGGATATTTCTGCCCTGGGACGGCTCCCAACGACCCTGCCTTCCCTTGCCCTCCCCATGCCCTAGCCACAGCACTGTCTGATGCACAGGCCCCAGCTGATGGCTTTCTCTTCTGACCTCTCAGAGGGCACTGGCCGGCTCTTCTTTGAGTTCTACCGCCTCCTGCATGATGCGCGGCCCAAGGAGGGAGATGACCGCCCCTTCTTCTGGCTCTTTGAGAATGTGGTGGCCATGGGCGTTAGTGACAAGAGGGACATCTCGCGATTTCTGGAGGTATAGCCAGCAACCTTGGTTTGGCCAGCTCACTAATGGCTTCTACCTTGGACTGCTGCTTCATCCCTCCCTGTCTCATCTGCACTGTGGAGCTGGGGACTGGTGACTTCTGCTTTGCAAGGGGCCTGTTGGGGAAGCTTTGGGCTTCCCAGGTAGAAAGGGAGGAAGTAGTGTTCATGCCCCAAGGAGCAGTGCTCGCTCCAGTGGTATTATCAGGCTCCTGGGCCCAAGGGTTCTGTGTGCTGTTACACTGAGGGGACCTTTGAGATGCCAAATGCAGTTTTCTCCAACCAGAAGGTCACCCCCTGGCACCATGTTGGATGCTTCATGGTGCCCCAGAAGAAAACATGGCTTATCTTGGTGTTTATTTCCTATGTATGTCCCATTCAGCCTGGAGCCAACAGGGTTTCTGCTGCCAGAGGCATTCTTGGGGTGGGCCATTGGGGAGCTTGAGTTCATGCTCCCCAGTCTTGGGGTCAGTAATACCTCAAACTGGTGTTCAGACTATAGATGTATGTGGGCATCTACTTGGTTGATAATCTGGATGCATGGTGAACACACCCATACTTGTTGGAGCTTGCTATCTTAAGTCTCTGGGCGTTTGAAGCTGCCTTGGTCAATATGGTAGCCATCAGCCAACTGTGGCTATTTGCATTAATCTGGAATCCCATTCCTCAGTCATACTGGCCTTGTTTCCAGTACAAAGTAACCACCTGTACCTAGTAGACTAGAGGCTATTGGATGGAGAATAATTCCCACCTTTGCAGAAAGTTCAGGTGGATGCTGGTCTAGAGTGGTCCAGCTAGAGCATGTGGGATGGGACTAGGTTTAATTCCAGCCTTTCTAGGGGCTTCAGGCTATCCCAGTGTGTGGCCTCCTGAGAGACATAAGAGCCTCTGAGGCCTCAGGCTCTCATCCAGCAAAGTACCCAGCACTGTTTAGTATTCCTCCTTTGCTCATCTTTAAACTCTCCTTCTTATAGTCCAACCCTGTGATGATTGATGCCAAAGAAGTGTCAGCTGCACACAGGGCCCGCTACTTCTGGGGTAACCTTCCCGGTATGAACAGGTTGGTGAGCACTTCTGGGCCCAGAGGGGTATTGGTGGGTTTCTGCAAGCAGGATGGCCCAAAGGGGGATACAGGGGCCTTCCGCTGGCCTCTGCTGAATGCCAGCTGCTCTGCCATGTTCTTTATTTCCTGAGAAAAAAGGAAAGCCCAAATATAAAAAATACTTGCTTCAAAAGTACAACAACTGGTGGTCTAAATCGCACCTTTTATTTATTTATTTATTCTTTTTTTTTTTTTTGCGGTACCTGGGATTGAACCCAGGGGCATTCTACCACCAGGCTACACCCCCAGCCCTATTTTTTATTCTTTATTTTGAAACAGGGTATCGCTAAGTTGCAGAGGGCCTCACTAAGTAGCTGAGGCTGGCCGTGAACCTGGATCCTCTGGTCTCAGCCTCCCGAGTACGTGCGCCACCACGCCTGGCTTAAATTGCACCCTTTTTTTTTTTTTTTTTTT
>PVJS01020042.1:0-19764 GCA_004027185.1 Glis glis | reverse complement strand
CCCAAAGTACTGGGATTAAAAGTGTGCACCACCACGCCTAGTGCTTAAATAGCTTATTCTTTAAGCCTGGGGTGGTGGTGCATACCTGTAATCCTAGTACCTGGGAGGCTGAGACAGGAGGATCTCCGGTTTGAGGACAGCCTCAGCAACTTCTTTCCATGACCTAGTGAGACCCTGTTTCAAAATAAAGAATAAAATAGGTCTGGGAGTGTAGCTCAGAGGTAGAATGCCCCTGGGTTCAATCTTCAGTACCAAAAAATGTGCATTCTTTATATAAAAGAGTCCTGTGCTTGGCTCAGTGGCACACACCAGGCACTCAGGAGGCCAAGACTGGAGGATTGCAAATTCAAGGCCAGCCTCAGCAATTTAGCTAGGCCCCTGTCTCAGAAAATAAAAGGACTGGGGATAGCTCATAGGTGGTTTCCCTGGATTCATCCCCAGTACCGCAATTTATTTTTATTTTTTTGGTTTTTTGCGGTACTGGGGATTGAACCCAGGGGCATTCTAACTCCGAGCTACATCCCCAGTCCTTATTTTTTATTCTTTATTCTGAAACAGGGTCTCGCTAAGTTGCGGAGGGCCTCACTAAGTAGCTGAGGCTGGCCATGAACCTGCAATCCTCTGGTCTCAGCCTCCCAAGTACTGGGATTACAAGCGTGCGCCACCACGCCCGGCAACCTTGGCATATTTTAAAAAAGGGAACTAGTGCAGCTGGGCATGGTGACACATACTTGCAATCCCAGTACTTGGGAGGCTGAGACAGGAGGATCACAGGTACGTGACCATACTCAGCAACTTTGTGGGGCCCTCCACAGCTTAGTGAGACCCTGTTTCAGAATAAAAAATAAAATAGGGCTGGGGGTGTAGCTCAGAAGTAGAGTACCCCTGGATTCAAACCCCAATTCCACACACACAAAAAAAAAGGTGCTAGTGCTTTTTCCCCCTGCTGGAAGGTGTTACCTGCCCGTTTGTAGTTTCAGACCTCTTCTGAATTTGCCCATAGAATGAGGTTCAGGGAACCGGGTGGGGTGGTGTACTCTTGTATGTAATCCCAGTACTTGGGAGGCTGAGACAGGAGGATCACAGGTTCAAGACCAGCCTCAGCAACTTAGTGTGACCTTGTTATAAAGTGAACATTAAAATTGGGCTGGGAGTATAGCTCAGAGGTAGAATGAGGTTCAGGTGATTTGTGCCCATTGATGGCCACAGTATTTGCTCATGTGTTTGAGGGATTTCGAAGACACAATCTGCGTGTGATTTTATCCTACCCTTGAGAGTCAGGTGGCTACGGGGCGGGTTAGCACCCTTGCTGGGGGCCTTCCTGCCACTCTCCAAGTCTTCACTGTCACATTCTCTTTTCTGCCTCCTAGGCCATTGGCATCCACTGTGAATGATAAGCTGGAGCTGCAGGAGTGTCTGGAACATGGCAGAATAGCCAAGGTCAGCCCCAGCACCCAGGCCTCTGGGGTGGGGAGGAGGGCGGAGGGCGGAGGGCAGGGTGCTGGGCTCCAGGGACAGGGCTGTGTCCTGCCTACACCTGTAGCTTCAGGGCCTGTGAGCACAGCCCTGCAGAGAATGCAGTTTAGAGGATGGCGCAGGGGCGTGTAGCCAGTCAGCCAGGGGGCTGACCAGAGTTTCTGGCCTTTAGTCCTTCCTTCCTGGTGAGTGTTGTCCATCTTCCCCTGGGAGGTAGACACTCAGAAGCTTCTTTTCCAAGGATCTGGGATCTGCTATGACCTTACAGTTTTGTGGCTGAAACCTGTTGCAAGAGCCTTTAGAGCAGAGAGATGTCTCCTGTGATGTGGATTTCCCTCTGGAGAAATCGCCTGGTGTGACTGCATGAGGCATTAGGTCCTGTGCCAGTAGCCTCCAGCTTTTGGGACTGCTGACACCCTGTACCCGACCTTGAGCTCTGAGTCATTTGACCCCCTTTTACCTGCAAAGTATAGTAGCCAGAGTTGCTGCCTCTCAAGTCTGACTAGATTGGACCAAGGATGGCCAGATTGGAAGAGAAGCAGGGACGGGAAGGCTCATGTCATGGGTCACCCAGAGCCAACCCTGGATGAACTGGCCAGGGTTTGACAAGTGGATTCGTGCTCATTCCTCTTTTTCTCTTTATCTTCTAGTTCAGCAAAGTGAGGACCATTACTACTAGGTCAAACTCTATAAAGCAGGGCAAAGACCAGCATTTCCCCGTCTTCATGAACGAGAAAGAGGACATCCTCTGGTGCACTGAAATGGAAAGGTACGTGTGTCCCTGTGCTGGCTTCATGGGTACGAGTGCCCTGAATGTGGTATTTGAGGAAAAGTTCTCTACCTTTCTCTCTAATGAAGCTGGTGTTTTCTAATAAATTCCATGTGAGAGGATTCTACCAAGAATTTTCCAACATGGCAGGCCCCTGGGGAGGACTCTGGCTGCTCAGGCCCCTGCAGATTTTATGGTGGTCCCAAATCAAAAGGGGTTGAAGAATCAATTCCTAATGTCTGGGCTCTGAGAGCTTGCTGAACCCCCTGGGAATGCTGCAGCTCTGGGGTTCCTGAACTTGTACCATACCAGCGCTACAGCAGTACAGGACAGGGAGGGAGGACCACACAGCCTCCACACCCTGAATTTGGTACAAACTGGATTCAAGGGGCTGGATCATCTCCTCATCCTCTGGGTATAAGATTCAGCCAGACAAAGAGACTGTTAACATCAACAACCAGAGCAAACCAGGAATTCTCCAACTTGAAGTCAGGCAAGGGCTCCTTCCCTTTGGGACTCCTCTCTTAGAGGAGAGTCAAGATTTGAGCGAATGTTTCCATTGCTCACAGGCAGATCTCACATGCAGAGGAATTGTGTAGTGTGTTTTGGAGGTGTTTTTTTTGAAACGCTGCCTTTGTTTCTGCTGTGTGTAAACCTTGAGGCAGGGATTAACCACCTTGAAATCCACAGAGACTAGCACGGTGCCTGGCACACAGTTGGTGATCTATCTGGGTGTTGAGCTGGGTACAGAGGACAGGATTGAACAGAGCGGGCAGTCAGGAGGGTGTGGGTGTGACGCATGTCCCTTCCCAGGTGCTCCTGGTGCGTGGGCAGGCCCATGCTCACCCGCCCTTTCTGCCTCTTCTCTCCAGGGTTTTTGGCTTCCCTGTCCACTATACCGACGTCTCCAACATGAGCCGCTTGGCGAGGCAGAGACTGCTGGGCCGGTCGTGGAGCGTGCCAGTCATCCGCCACCTCTTCGCCCCGCTGAAGGAGTATTTTGCTTGTGTGTAAGGGACATGGGGGCAAACTGAGGTAGTGACACAAAGTTAAACAAACAAACAAAAAACACAAAACACAATAAAACACCAAGAACGTGAGGACGGAGAGAAGTATCAGCACCCAGAAGAGAAAAAGGAATTTAAAACAAAAACCACAGAGGAGGAAATACCGGAGGGCTTTGCCTTGCGAAAAGGGTTGGACATCATCTCCTGATTTTTCAATGTTAATCTTCAGTCCTATTTCAAAACAAAACAAAGCAAAATACCAAGTCCCCTCCCCTCCCCCACCCCTCTTTTTGGGTCAAACCTTTTGTTTTCTACTCTTTCCAGAGGGGTTTTCTGTTTGTTTGGGTTTTTGTTTCTTGCTGTGACTGAAACAAGAGGGTTATTGCAGCAAAAATCAATACAAAAAAAATAGTAACCATACCTTGCAGAGAAAAGGCGGGAGAGAAGAAAAAAGGAAATTCTATAGAAATCTATATATTGGGTATTTTTTTTTTTTTACTATATATCTTTTTTTTGTTGTCTCTAGCCTGATCAGATAGGAGCACAAGCGGGGACAGAAAAGAGACATGCTCAGGTGGCAGAATCCCCTCCCAGCCCCCGAGCTGTCTTACCAGCACCATTCCTGGTCATGCAAAACAGAACCCAACTAGCAGCAGGGAGACAGAACATCACACAAGACACTTTTCTACAGTATTTCAGGTGCCTACACACAGGAAACCTTGAAGAAAACCAGTTTCTAGAAGCCGCTGTTACCTCTTGTTTACAGTTTATATATATATGATAGATATGAGATATATATATAAAAGGTACTGTTAACTACTGTACAACCCGACTTCATAATGGTGCTTTAAAACAGCGAGATGAGTAAAAACATCAGCTTCCGCCTGGCCTTATGTGCAAAGGGTTTTAACCAAGGATGGAGAAAGGGATTCAGCTCGAAGACGGCTCGAGGTCTGGTGGGGTTCCCCTTTGGTTTTAACAAGCTGAAGGAGGAGAATCGGGGAGTCACGTTCTCTGCTTCTCCCTGCCCAAATGGGGGTCAGCCAGGGTGGTGGGGAGTGTGGGGAGCTGAGCGTGGAGTTCATCCAGACTCATGCAATAACTTGTGAATTTTTTCAAAAAAGAGGCTCCCATGGCAAGATGACAGGGTCCTGAGGGCTCCCTGAGGTGGGATCAGAAATTATCCAGAGTGTGGGAAAGTGACCGTTCAAAACCCCACCTGGAGCAAATAAAAAAACATACAAAACGTACTGGTGCTTTCCTGTCTAAGTCGCCTTTTGTGTGTTCTTTTATGAGCCCCCACCATCCTCCCCTCTGCGCATAAGATGGCTCTGGGCCCCTGGAATGTGATGTTTTTGGTCATCTCCAAAGGCTGCAGTTTTATACTGGGAGGCTGATGACACCTTTTATTATAATTATTCTTATGGTTCTGGTTATACTTATGTTTGTTTTAAGATTTTTCTTTAAGAAAACAAAAACCCAACACCCTTTAGGTTTCAAACCAAGGTGCGGGAGCAGGGTGCTTCTAGGTTAGTGGTGGCCCTGGTGCCCTGGCTCCCCACCCCTCGGGCCAGGTGGGCCACTGGGCGGCGCGGCGACAAGCTGGGTGGCCACTCTTCTCTTCTACTTCCCCTCCTCGTGAGTCAGGTGTGTCAGGGCCGGAGGGAGGCGGCGGCCTCTCTCCTGTGTGTGCGTGGAGTGGTGTGTGTTTCTTTTCTAGTGTTTGGTCTGATAGCTGTGCTCTGCCCGGAGTCAGCAGCACCCGACTGCCCGCTCCTCTGCTTCCTGCCAGGGTGGGAAGGGATGGCGTTGCTAGCTCCAGGCTGAGGGCCTGACGGGCAGAGCATGCCTGGATGGATGGGGTGTAGATATGTGGCATATAGAGATATATATTTTATAATGGGAGGGGGGCGGCACCTCCTGGGACCAGCAGAGCTGGGAGGTGTGCCGGCAAGCACATGGTCCCAAGTCCGCATCCCTAGAAAGATGGGGCCTATGGAGATAGGCGCTATATAAATACATAGATAGGGTCATGTATAAGAAATATTACAGTGGGGAGTGGAGGGAGCGGGCTCAGTGTGCTGAGCCCCGGCCCCTGCACGGACATAAGCCCCACGCCAGTCAGTGTCACATGCACAGGAACCTATTCAGATGTCTAGCGAGTGCACTCACACACCAGGGAGCTCCCACGCCCTCCTCCCGGGGTTCAGGACTTGCGGAGTCAGCCGTGCAGCTCTTTACCTCTTGCCCTGATTGCAGGTAGACTGTCAATCCCAGAAGTTGCTAGGTGCTGAAGGCAGGAAAAGGAGGAGGTTCGATCCCAGCAGGTGCTTCCTCTCGCAGGTCGTGTTCTATCCCTTTTGCCCCTGGTGATTTCAAAGATTTCTTCTGTTAGCAACCTGTGATACTGACCTGCAACTCCAGGCACCAGTAGTGAGCCCTCAACTCCCCCTACCTATTCTCCCAACCAAAATCAAATTGACATCCCTGTCTGACTGGGCCACAGGGCTTCCATTGGGAAAAATAATGGGACAGTGAACCTCACCTTTTAAATAAACCAAATTAGTAATTAGTGACTCAAAACAAAACCAAGGCTTTGCATCCCTTGCTCAGTGCTCAGGAGCAGCTCACAGCTGGTGGCTTGGGGCGCCCTCTGGGGCTGTGTGGTCCTGGCCCCAATCTTCTAGATGGATTTTCGAGATCACACCCAGTTGTTCCCTGACAGGACTGGTGGTGACTGCCCCCCCCCCATCCCCTGGGGCTGGAGCAGCTAAGAGAGGGGGAAACCTGTCCCCCTCGTGGAGTCTGAGCTAAACAAGCTCGCTGGGCCCCTCATTCCCATGGGGCTCCATTCTGGCCTGGAGTCCACCAGGGCGGCTCCAGGAGGGCTGGGGGGAGGACGGCTGCCTCAGGCAGGCCAAGGTGCTCCCTCCCCCGCTGGCCAACGCCAAGGTCTTCCTCTTCCAACACTGCTGGCTCTCCCGAGCCTTCTGTCCACTGCTCATGTGACGTGGCCTGTCCCAGTGGCCTCAGCTCTACCTTAGGTGGGCCTGGTGCTCCCGCCCAGGGTTGGTGTGGGGACTCAGGAAGGACTTGGTAGCCAAGGATGTGGCAAGCCTGAGCCAGGTAGAAGCTTCCTTGTGGCTGACTGCCTAGCACTAGTTCCTCCCGTTCTGGTGACCTGTCAGGGCCCCTCGAATGGACCAGAAGCCCCTGCGGGCCATAAGGCCCCATATGGGGACGGGGTCAATCACCAGCGCTTCTCCCAGCCCAACCTGTGGGCTTGGCCTCACAGAACTTGGTGGGGTACAGAGGACTTTGGGAATGCACTAACTTGGCTGAAGTGGGGTGCCTCATCCACCTCCACCCGTGGGGGGCTTTTGGGGACAGGTATTAGGTGCTGCCCCAGGGGGTGCTATTTTGCAGCTGAGGTGAGTCGTGGGAGGAGTGAGTGGTCATCAAGTTTGCTGTAGAGGCTGAAGGTGCAGATGGTGGAATGAGAGAAACTAAGGAGGCCTGGGGAGAATCCTCAAGGGATTTCCTTTCCAAAGAGCAGCCCCATTTCCCCCTGGAAGCCAGGGTGCTGGGGGTCAAGGGTGGCAGCCTCCCTCCTGCAGGTGCCAAGTGGAGCATGGTGCCAAAGAGGTCCGTGGTCCCTGCCTGGGGGAGGCAGCCAGGTGCTAGTGCCAAGGCCACGGGGCCTTGGCCTCCTGCCGGAGGAGGTGGCTGTCCCAGCAGGTGCTGCTGAGCCCAGGCCTCTAGCTGGCTGGTGCTAACCCCTCCCCTGTGGGATCACTGGGGAACAGTAGGCTGGGGAGCCAGCAAGTGAGGCAGTTTTAGGGGGGTCTTGAGGTCTGCTGTCTTTTCTGTAGAGCCTCCTTGCTATCAGGCAGCCTATCAGAAAGCAAACTTCCCCAAAGAGCACCCACGACCGCTTAGCTTTTGTGAAGCAGCCCTGGGCATGGTTGGCCGGTGGAGATGTGGTTTTTGGTGAGTGGCTAAGGCGTGGACAGGGCAGCCAACCCCAGCAGGAAGGAAGGAAGGAAGGCTGACGGGAGAGGCTCCCCTCACCTCCGCTTAGCTGGCCCCAGGCTGCAGCTGCTCGGGGGTGGGGGAAGCCCCCGTGGGACTCACCCACCATCTCCAGCACGGGAGATCTGTCACCGGATGAGGGGAGCGATGTCCAGCTAAGCCCTCTGGGAGATGTTCTTACAGGAAAACTGCAACCATCGTTTTCATTATATAAGCATATATAGAGTAGATCTTGAATTCCTGTCGCTGTTCTGTGCGCTGCGGAGTTACTGTGGCTAGCATCTCAGAGCTGTCTTGTAGGAGTCCCACGAGCTGTGGGTGGGCGCTGTTCCCTGAAGAGGGCTACTGGCTTGCTGTGGTCGGGAATGGCTGCGCCACGATTCTGGCAAGAACTGAGATTCCGGGCAGGCCCACGTTTTGATCCTGGGAGGTGAATGATCTGAGTTTGTCATCAGCTTGGTCTGGCCTGCCTGCTCCTGGTGCTTGTGACTAGAGGGTGATACTGAGTTGCCCCATTGGCAGGGAGCATCGGAGGCCTCCTGTCCCCACAGGATGGGACAGGTGTTCCGGAGGGGTGGCTTGGAGCTAGAGTGGCCCCTGGCTTCCTTCACAGTCAGGATAGTTCTAAGTCGCAGCTGCCTCCTCGCCCAGCCTGGGAGGACCCGAGAGGAAGGGACAGGTGAACTCCACTGTTTGGTGTAAGCTCTTGCATCTTTACATTTTGGTAAAGGAAGGCCGGGGTCTTTGGGAAGTGAGGACCTCATACCTGTTGGTTTCAGAGACCTGGCTAAGGTGGCCTTGCTTGGGAACCTGGCTCTGGGCAGTGGAGTGTTGGCAACAGGAGGAATGAGCAGGTCGAAGCAGGGAGGAGGACGAGGCCCTTGACTAGTGGGGACTTGCTAACTCCCCCAGAGGCCCCTGGGCTTCTGAAACTCCCGTAACTGGAAAACTCCTGGGATCTCCACTCGGGGGTGCAGAGGGTGGCTCCCACTAGCGGGCTCCATCCTGTGCCTGAGGACATGAGCAGCGGTCCAAAGCATCACTGTCGTCCCATTTTCAGACCGATTCGGTTGCACAGCCCTAGAATTCCACAGACAAAAATGCCGAAATTCCTTAGAATACGCAGAGGGAGGGGGTGACTCAACAAGGTGCTAAAACATTTTATTAAAAATATATATTGTTAAATTAAGTCTGCTGTCTGGACAATGACTGTTTGTTTTGTTTTCTTGTAGTGGAGTTTAAAAGAGACTATTATTTTACTCTGATATATTATTATTAAAAAGGCATTTTAACTTTGTACTTGAAAACTAAGTGAGCGATTTCACGTGTTTTAGCTGAGGCATTGAAGTAGCGGGTGCTTACTTATTTGTGGGAAATCATGTATTCATACTGAAGAATAAACTCCGTAGCTGATTTGGTAATAACTTTTACTGTTACAGACGACTTCGCTTTGACCCCGGTGGCAGAGCACTTCCACTCCACATTCCACGCAGCTACATGCAGGACTTTCCAGACTCTTCCCTCCCCGGCCCTCTCTCCTTTCTCTTAAGTTCCTCTTCTCTCCTTTGTTTCTGTTTTCATTTTTCCTGGTCCAGCATCCTTTCACCACTGTATTTTTTTTTTAGGGTTGCTTCTCTATTTATTGACAATAATAATGTACATTTCACAGTCTGGTTCTGGGACGCCCAGGAGGGGCATGTGGGGGGCTCCGCGTGGCCCCGCCGCGCCCGCCCGGCGTTCTGTTGTATCTCTGTGTACGTGATGCTCGTGACATAGCTGTTTATGAAATAATTAAAGAGGTCAATGCGTACAGCAGATGTAGAAAGTCTGTCAGTTCCGCCTTCATCACATTTTTTTTGTGCCCAGAAGAATAAAATAAAGCTCCTTTCTAATGTACTTGTGCTGGAGAACACTTGAATAAATGGACTGTTTTTGTGCAAAAAGAAAAACGGAAAAAGCACCGTAATAATGTCCTTTTGTCTCGCGTCTCCTTTTCCCTGACATGAGTGTTCGCAGCCCTTCTTCAGAGGGCTTAAGTACAGGAATGGGGCAGTGCCGGCATCCCGGCCAGAGGAGCCAGCCTCCATTTAAACCGTCACCTGCCTGGACGTTAGACGGGCTGGCCTAGGTGGCCGAGTGCTGTCCACTCAGGGAGAAGTTATAGTGAGACGAGGTCGCTGGCCTGGTGGAGCCGTAGGTGTCTTAGGAACAGAGCAGGGAGAGGACTCCTGGTCACATGCGCTGTGACCCTCCCAACAAAGGTTAGCCAGCAAGCCAGTGTCCAGAGGGGAGTAGCGAGGGAGGTAGGCAGTAGAGATTGGGGAGGCACCCTGGAAGGAACCGAGCCGGCCATCCTAGAAGAAGTGAGAATTAGGAGGTATTTGCAAATATTGACAAACATGCACAGGGCCGTAATTGTCCCCATGGAGTGGTGGGAGGCCAGTTTCAGCGCAGCGTGAGGCAGAGCCTTTTACCCTGGGCCACAGTGCAGGGGCTGCCTCAGGGCATTGCAGGCCTGGGCAGGGAAAGGCATGGGCGGCCTTGGGGGTTGTGCTGGTCTTCTTGCAGGCCCGAGTCTGGGCTCCGTGGGCTGCCCGGCCCTCCTCAAAGCTGTCTTGCAAGTGGCCTACAAAGCCCCTGCGCGCTCTGTGTCCCCTTGGCCCTTGTCCCCACCCACCTAAAGTGACAATCTGAGTATCTGTGAGGACTGGGGCTGTCCCTGCACACGTCAGCTCCAGGGTCCAAGCTTCGTCTCCTGAGTGTTGAGCAGGCCCAGCCCCGGCTCCGGCCAAGGAAGGGGAGCCTATGTGTGTGAGACTAACGCGAGGTTCGTGAGGGCGCCGCTCTGCTGGCAGCATTCAGACATCCCCAGGGAAAGTGCGAGAAAGGGGGAACCCCACCAGACCGACAGGCTTTGTCATGGGCACTTTTTCGTTCCTTTTTTTTTTAATTCCACAAAGTTGTAAGTGTATATTTAACTTTTACCCTACTTTTTTCTCAATATTTTTCAATGTTATTGTAGAACCTTTTTTTCAAATGGCTGCATGGCATTTTCTTGTTGAATGTTTGTTTCTCTATATATATATCTATATCTATATATACATATATTATTTTAGCTATAAATAGAGCTTCAATAAACATCTTTATGTTTTGGCTTTTCCCCCTATATTTTGTATTTTTTTTCTTAAAAAATGAGACTAACTGGAGCAAAATAGATGGATATTTTGGTTGGTTACTGACATTTGCCTGATTTCTTCCAAGAGGCTAGCAGACACGCAGTGGATCTTCAGCTCTGAAGTTCTCTGTTCTGAAAGAAACAAACCTGATCCTTAGTTTCACCAATTCAGAAACATGTTGTCTTAGTCTGTTTTCTGTTGCTGTAACAGAATTCCTAAGTATAGGAAGTTTATAAAGGAAAGACAGCTGGGTGTGGGGCGCACGCTTGTAATACCAGTACTTGGGAGGCTGAGACAGGAGGATCGCAGGTTCGAGGACAGCCTCAGCAAGTAGTGAGACTCATGAACCTAGTGAGAACCTGTTTCCAAATAAGAAATAAAACGGAGCCAGGCGTGGTGGCACACGCCTGTAATCCCAGTACTTGGGAGGCTGAGACAGGAGGATCACAGGTTCGAGGCCAGCCTCAGCTACTTAGTGAGGCCTCCGCAACTTAGTGAGACCCTGTTTCAAAATAAAGAATAAAAAATAGGTCTGGGAGTGTAGCTTGGAGGTAGAATGCCCCTGGGTTCAATCCCCAGTACCACAAAAATAAACAAACAAGCCGGGTTTGGTGGCGCACACTTGTAATCCCAGTACTTGGGAGGCTGAGACAGGAGGATCGCAGGTTCACAGCCAGTCTCAGCTACTTAGTGAGGTCCTCCGCAACTTAGTGAGACCCTGTTTCAAAATAAAGAATAAAAAATAGAGCTGGAGGTGTAGCCCGAAGGTAGAATGCCCCTGGGTTCAATCCCCAGTACCACAAAATAAATAATTAATTAATGAAAGACGTTTAGTTCACTCATGGTTCTGGAGGCAGGAGGTCCAAATTCAGTGGCCGCATCTGGTGAAGGCCTCGTGTTGACATAACATGGCCACGTGCAGAAAGCCATTACTTCTCCAGTACTGCTACATGGCAATCAATTTCAACATGAGTTGGACAAACCAGGAGGATCGCAGGTTCAAGGATAGGCTTAGCAATGTAGCAAAACTTTCAGCCACCTAGCAAGACCCTGTTTCAAAACAAAACAATAGGGCTGGGGGTGTAACTTGGAGGTAGAATGCCCCTGGGTTCAATCCCCAGTACCAGAAAAAG
The DNA here is from genome assembly GCA_004027185.1 of Glis glis. Lineage (NCBI taxonomy): Eukaryota > Metazoa > Chordata > Mammalia > Rodentia > Gliridae > Glis > Glis glis. The sequence goes on along the minus strand of PVJS01020042.1, from coordinate 8,171 downwards.
ATAAGGAAAAGCCGGGTGTGGTGGCACAAGCCTGTAATCCCAGTACTTGGAAGGCTGAGTCAGGAGGATTGGAGGTTCAAGGACAGCCTCAGCAACACAGCAAGACTCTCAGCGACCCAGCAAGACCCGTGGTGGGGCACGCTTGTAATCCCAGTACTTGGGAGGCTGAGACAGGAGGATTGCAGGTTCGTGGCCAGCCTCTCAGCTTCTTAGTGAGGCCCTCCGCAACTTAGTGAGACCCTGTTTCAAAATAAAAATAAAATAGGGCTGGGGGTGTAGCTCAGAGGTAGATGCCCCTGGGTTCCATCCCCAGTACCAAAAAAAAAAAAAAAAAAAGGTCCTGTGAGGCTTGCTTAAACAACATGTTACTTGATGGTACAGGGTGGGAGGGACAGGGTTAGGGTCAGGCTGGCAGGAGTCAAGGTAAGCATGAAGGGACAGGTGTGCAGCCCATGGAGACTGCCTCGGTGGATGCCCCCCATGTCTGCCATGTCTGCTTGGTGTATGGGCTTAGGGTTCAGAAAGGCCGACTGGTGGATCTCTGGTGGAACAAAGGAGGGAGGGTAACGAGGGGCTGCCTGGGAGCCAGTGGGGAGGCCCACTCCACACAGAACGGGGCGGAGGAGCCCAGCCTGGGCAGTGGGTATAATTCAGGGGGAGGATGAGGGGCTGCTATGTTACAGATAGGGGAACAAAGTCACCTCCAAGGGGCACAGGGTTCCTAACTTCACCCCAAAAGCTCCTTTTCTCTTTGGCTGCAATTCACCTTAAAAGAATGTAGCCTAGCTGGGCATGGTGGTGCATACCTGTAATACCAGTATTTGGGAGGCTGAGATAGGAGGCTCGCAGGTTTGAAGCCAGCCTCAGCAACTTAGCATGGCTCTTAGCAACCTAGTGAGACCCTGTTTCCATATAAGAAATAAAATAGGACTGGGGGTGTAGCTCAGAGATAGAATGCCCCTGTCTCTGCTGTCTTCCCCCCTGGGTTTCCCCTCCCCACACCCAGTACCACAAAACAAACTGAAACAACAAAAGAATGCATCCCATAGTAGTGTACACCTGTAATCCCAGCAACTCAGGAGGCTGAAGCAGGAGGATAGCAAGTTCCAGGCCAGCCTGGGCGACTTGGCAAAATAAAAATGTCTCAAAATAAAAATCAAAGCCAGGCGTGGTAGAGCATGCCTGTAATCCCAGTATTTGAGAGGCTGAGACAAAAGGATTGCAGGTTTGAATCCAACCTCAGCAATTTAGTGAGACCCTGTTTCAAAATAAAAAGGGGTGGGGGCACAGCTCAGAGGTAGAATGTTCCTGGGTTTATTCCCCAGTACAAAAAAAAAAAAAAAACAGTCAAAAGGGCTGGGGATGTAGCTTAGAGGTAGAATGTCCCTGGGTGTAATCCCCAGCACCAAAATTAAGTAAAATTTAAAAGGGGTGGGGGTGCAGCTTGGAGCACTAGAGCACTTGCCTAGTATGTGCGAGGCCTTGAGGTGGATCCCCAGCACCTGCAAAAAGAAAAAAAAAGCCTGCAGTTTGCCTCCACCCCGTTGGCACGCTGCCTCTATGCTGCCCTATGAGGAGGTGCAGCTGGCCCCGGAGGAACCTGCCTGTTGGTCCGGGGGTTGTGGGTGGAGGCCTCAGGAATGACAGCTAAAACCAGCAGACAGGTTCAAACCTCAGGGGCAGCCCTGGGGAACTGGAGGCCCAGCTGCCCTGAACTGTTCCCTGGTTAGAAGAAAGACCACTGTGTTTAGAGCTCCCTATTTGGCTGGGCGTGGTAGCACTCGCCTGTAATCCCAGTGGTTGGGACTCTGAGACAGGAGGATCACAGGTTTGAGGCCAGCCTCAGCAACTTAACAAGACCCTGTTTCCAAATTAAAACAATAAAATAAAATAAAAAGGGCTAGGGGTATATCTTGGAGATAGAATGCCCTGGCTTCAATCCCATAAAAAAATAAAAGACTCCTCATATGAATCCTGTGTGACAGCCAGGTGTGGTGGCACATGCCTACAATCCCAATACTTAGGAGGCTGAGACAGGATGACTGCAGGTTTGAGGCCAGCCTCAGCAATTTAGTGAGGCCCTCAGCAACTGAGACCCTGTTTTGAAATAAAAAATAAAACTGGGCTGGGGGTGTAGCTCAGAGGTAGAATGCCCCTGCATTCAATCCCCAATATCACCAAAAAAAAAAAAAAAAATGACTGAATTCGGTGTGACCTTGGGCCTCAGTCCTCTCAGTGGAATCTTGAGTTTTGTCTTCTTTCCTCAAGTGTCTAGCCTCTGGTGGCTGCACCCCAGGATCAGGGTGAGGCCTGGGGATGCCTCACTGAACCAAGGGCTCCCACCAAAGCCCGTGAACTTGGGTCAGGACAGGGACTTGGCCCAGGTCCCCCCACCTGCACCAAGGGGTAGTGTCTGAAGAACCCCACTCCCTGGAAGACCATGGCACGCCAGCCCTGCACTCAGCCCACATCTCAGCCACGGGCCGCCCTTCCTGGTGCCGAAGTCCTGCCTGGCCCGGGGTGGGAGTTCACTTTCCTGCTCTGAGGCCGCCCTCCCTGCCTGACTCCCCAGCCTCTCTCTGCTGGGCTTTGCTCTCCTCCGGGCTCTGAATCCCTCACCGCTCAGGTGCCCTCTCTCTGCTGCCTCTGTTTCTGTTTCTCCTGGGAGCCCATGCGCACGCCTTTGGGGCCTGAATCCATCTTCTAGACACCCACGTGGAGCCCCCTGATGACCCCCCAGATGCTGCCCTAGTTTTCTGCTCCACTTTACAGCAAAACCTGACACATCTGTGTGATGGCTCTGCTGTCTTTCCCCCTCGGTGTCCCCTCCCCCAAGCCAGTGCATCCCCACTCACCCCATGTGACATCCCTGAAACCCGTCCCTACCCCACAGGACCCTTTTTTCTGTTCTCTAATGTCAGAGGGCTCCAGGGTCTGTTCCCTGGCCCATCCCCGGAGCCCCGGGCTCGTGGGACTCAACGCCTATGTTGCCTCTCCACTAACTAGGGTTTGGACAGGGATCTCAAATGTGACCTGTCAGAAACAGAATTTTGGGTTCCCTCTCAACTTGCTCCCAGCCTTCTGTCTCTTAGTAACGGGTGCTTAACTGACATCGGAACCTTGGGGCTCATCCTTGATCCCCTCTTTCTGTCACCTCCCACTTCTAGCTGGGCTGACAGGACTCACCCACCTCTCAGTATGTCCCCAACTCAGCTACTTATCACTATTTTCCCTGCTGCAGCTTTAGCCCAAGTCCCTATCATCTGTCCTCTAACAGGTCTCTGTCCCCAGCATACAACAGGTCTCTTCCTTCTGTCAAAACAAAATCACATTAGGGCTGAGAATGTAGCTCAGTGGTAAAGTGCTTGCCAACCATGCCTCAGACCCTGGGTTCAGTCCTCAGCACTGCCAGAAAAAGAAATAAGTAAAATTATATTGTTCAAGCCGGGCGTGGTGGCGCACACTTATAATCCCAGTACTTGGGAGGCAGAGACCGGAGGATCTGGGTTCGCGGCCAGCCTCAGCTACTTAGTGAGGCCCTCCGCAACCTGGTGAGACCCGGTTTCAAAATAAAGTATAAAAAATAGGGCTGGGGGTATAGCTCAGAGGTAGAACGCCCCTGGGTTCAATCCCTGGTACCGCAAAAAAAATTATATTGTTCATTAGTATCTTGTTTTGCAGTAATGATTACCAACATTTATTGAAAACTCACTGTGTGCCAGATATTATTTTTCTATGAATATTTCATTGTGAATGTTTACCCCCATTACTAAATATTCTTTGAAAACATCTTTTTTTCTTCAAAAAATAAGATATTTTAGGGAGGTCCAACAAAATCATTTTATTTTTATTTATTTTTTGTGGTACTGGGAATTGAACTCAGAGGCCTTCTACCTCCAAGCTACACGTATACTCTAACCATGTGTGTGTGTGTGTGTGTGTGTGTGTGTGTGTGTGTTACTAGGGATGAATCCAGGGGCATTCTACCTCTGAGCTATACCCCTAGCACTATTTTTATTTTTTAATTTTGAAACAGGGTCTCGCTTAATCTCAGAGGGCCTCATTAAGTTGCTGAGATTGGCCACCAACCTGTGATCCTCCTGTCTCAGCCTCCCAAGTACTGGGATTACCAGCCATTTGTTAGTTTCTTTATTGTGGTACTGGGGATTGAACCCAGGGGCATTCTACCTCGGAGCTACATCCCAGCCCTATTTTATTTTGAAACAGTCTCACACCAGGAGTGGTGGTGCACACCTGTAATCCCAGTACTTGGGAGGCTGAGATAGGAGGATCTTACTAAAAAAAGGGTGTCACTAAATTGCTGAGGCTGGCGGTGAACCTCCTGTTTCAGTCTCCCAAGTACTGGGATTACAAGCATGCGCCACTACACCCAGCCAACGAAACTTTGCGTGTGTGGTGCTGGGGATTGAAACCAGGGGTGTTCTACTTTTGAGCTACACTCCCAGCCTAATTTTATTTTATTTTTATTTTATTTTATTATTTTATTTATTTATTTTATTATTTTATTTTATATTTTGAAACAGGGTCTTGCTAGGTTGCTGAGAGTCTCACTAAATTGCTGAAGCTGGTCTCCAACTTGCAATCCTCCTGCCTCAGCCTCCCAAGTACTGGGATTACAAGCGTGTGCCACCACACCCCGCCCAAAGAAAACATTTTAAAGGCTGCATACTGCTCCACCCCGCAGCAGTCTATCTAGCACCATAGTCTACTCAATCCATCCTAAGCTTTTGGACATTAACGTTTTCTTGTCTCTTCCTTGGAGGGTACCATTATCAACAATGCCGGAGTGGCCATTCTAGCATGTTCCATCATTAATCAGCTTACATTTACATATATCTTTGTAAAAAACAACCCCCCCAAATCCCAGCCTAATTAGGAGAAAAGCAGCAGAGTGGGGAGTGGTGGGGAGTCTCTGCTTAGTTGGGTGGGGGTCCCCAGTGCCGCACGTCGAATCAGGGCCAGGCTGGCCCGGCTTGTCGGACCGGTCCGGGCCGTCGGTGCCGCTGCCCCAGGACACCTGCGCGGGGACCCCGACCTGCGGCAGGGGGGCGTCGTGCAGTCCACCGGCCCCTCCCCAGCGACCAGCGGGGTTCCTGCAGGAGGCGCCTCTCCACCGGGGCGGGGTGCTGCACGCGAGCAGCGCCCTCCTCTCCTCTCCTCTGCGCACTGCAGACGCCCAGTGACCCGAACACACTCCTGCCTGCGGGGGTGCGCAGTCTAAGGAGCCGGGTCGCTGTGGCAGCACGCCTGAGGTGTCCCGGCGGAGCGCAGAGCTCAGGACCCGCAAAAGTAAATCGACCCAGGAAGACTGTGAGCTCCATCCGCGCCGCCAGCGCCCGCGGGACAGGTGGGGCGGCACACTGAGAAAGGGCAGGGCCGGTGGGAGGCAGAGGGCCTGCCTAAAAGAGCAGCAGTCTAGGCCCTGAGCAGACTTGTAAACACAGCCGGTAGAAAGCACGGGCTGTCCAGTAGTGGCCGGCCAGCCTCAGACCTTTCGAGAGCGCCCAGCTCCAGAGAGACAGAACACAAACGTCAATGACCGCTCTCTTCAACTGATAAGCTCGCATTTCCAAGACCACAGAGGATCGAGGAATGAGGAATCAGCCCTAGACAAATGGATCTTAATTATAGGTAGGAATGTAGTATAGCCAAGAAGAAAAAAGCAACCCCGAGTTCAAACCCTAGCTCTTGACGGGCTCAGGGGTAATCAACCTTTTTCAAGACTCAGTTTTCTCATATGAGGAATGGGCACAATGAATCACTTCCTTCCCAGGATTGTTGTGAGGATTGAGACCTGTGTATAGGATCCCAGGGTGGTGGCGCACACCTGAAATCCCAGCTACTGGAGAGGGGGGCGAGGCAGGAGGATGGAAAATTCGAGGCCAGCCTGGGCAACTTAGACCCTGCCTCAAAATTTTAAAAGATCCAAAGGGCTGGGTCTGTAGCTCAGGGATAGCACACTTGCCTGGCCTGTGTGTGGCCCCGGGTTCATTCCCAGTACTGCAAAAAGCAAAAACAAAACAAAAGATCTATCAGGTGTGTGATACATTCCACCAGTGATACTGTAGGACCCAGCCCTAGCTCCTGCCCTCTTTTCCAAGGGATTCTTGTTTCCCACAAGTCACCCAGATGCCTCCCCCTGTGCATGAGGACCTCCCCACACCCTGCAGAAGGCAGGGGGCCTCCTGGGATGGAGAGGATACCTTCAGGACTTGCTTGTGCTGGGTCCTTCCTGCCTTCCTTGTGAACCTGCACTGGGGCTGTTGCTTTGGCAGTAAGGCCCAGAAGCCCAGCTAAACTGCTTGAGTCAAATGGGGGACGCAGTGGTGCACACCTACAATCCCTGCACTTGACAGGCTGAGACAGGAGGATCACAGGTTTGAGGTCAGCCTCAGCAATTTAGTGAGATACTGTTCCAAAATAAAAAGGGGTGGGGTGTAGTTCAGAGGTAGAATGCTTCTGGGTTAAATACCCAGCATCTATCTATCTATCTATCATCTATCTATCTATCTATCTATCTATCTATCATCTACCTATCTAAACACACACACACACACACACACACACACACACACACACACACACCCTGGCATTTCTTGGAATCCAGCTGCAATGGCAGGGCAGCCAGCAGAGTCTGGAGGGTGCCCAGGCAGCCACTCTCGGCCCTTCCTGCCTTCTGGGGCTTTGTGCACCACTCGCCTTTCTGCTGGGCAGGCCCCTCCCTTCTCTGCTCCTTCATTTCTCCACAGCCCCTGCTGGCCAACTCTAACAGTCTCCTGGCCTTTACCACCTTCCAGCCATGCCCGGCACTGGCTGCTCACACCAAGTTCCTGGGACAGGGCCTCCAGCTGCCCAGTCCTAGCTCTAGTGGGCTGACTCCTGCATTGCTGACCTGCCTTTAGCAGCAGTGGGTGGCCAGTCCTGGAGAGGGGCCGGTGTGGTCCCTGGAGGAACTTTCCAGCTGGACCTGTGATATCCAGAGAAGAAGTATTTGGTGACTTGTGAACGTCACGTAAAACTGAAATTTCCATTGTATTAGTTTCCTAAGGGTGCTGTCACAAAGGACCACAAACTGGATGACTCAGTTCGATGGAAACTTACTGTCTCGCCATTCTGGAGGCTTAAAAGTCCAAAATCAAGGTCATGGTCATCTTTGTGTCTATGTCTTCATGTGGCACTCTCCTCTTTGTGTGTGTCTGGGTCCAAATTTGCCTCTTATACAGACACCAGTTATGTTGGACGAGGGCCCACCCTAATGACACCATCTTAACTTGATTACCTCTGCAAAGACCCCATTTCCAAATAAGGCCATATTCACAAGTATGGAATTTCAACCTGTCTTTTGGAGGAACACAGTTTAATCCCTAACACGTTCCCATAAGTAAAATGGAACGGCTGGGCGTGGTGGCGCACGCTTGTAATCCCAGTACTTTGGGAGACGGAGACCAGAGGATCCGGGTTCGCAGCCAGCCTCAGCTCTCTCTCTCTCTCTCTCTCTCTCTCTCCCTGTCTCTCTCTCTCTCTCTCTCTCTCTTTCTCTCTCTACCTAGTGAGGCCCTCCGCAACTTCGTGAGACCCGGTTTCAAAATAAAGTATAAAAAAATAGGGCCGGGGGTGTAGCGCGGAGGTAGAACGCCCCTGGGTTCAATCCCCGGTACTGCAAAAAAAAAAAAAAAAAAAAAAAATGGAACAGGGACACAGCCCTGCTCATTCTGTGGCTAGTTGTGACAGATACCGTACACAAAGCTTAAAGTGTTTACTATCTGGCCCTTTACAGAAAAAGTTTGCAATACCCTGCCTTACAGGATGGGTTGGGAGTTATAAGGACAGAGAAGACCAAGGGTGTCCCAGGCAGAGGGGACAGCAAGGCTAACCACAATGAAGGTCAGGGAGACCACTGCTGAGCAGTGACCTGGAACACTCACTATTAAAGAGACATTTCAGGCTGGGCGTGGTGGCGCACCCTTGTAATCCCAGTACTTGGGAGGTGGAGACCGGTTCGCGGCCAGCCTCAGCTACTTAGTGAAGCCCTCCACAACTTCGTGAGACCCGGTTTCAAAATAAAATATAAAAAATAGGGCTGGGGGTGTAGCTCGGAGGTAAAGTGCCCCTGGGTTCAATCCCTGGTACCTCAAAAAAAAAAAAAAAGG